>VDFB02013655.1:0-11733 GCA_007258455.2 Sequoia sempervirens | reverse complement strand
AAGTTACCCAAAACCTAATGCAATAAACTAAATCAAATAAAACTATTCTAGTAATGGCATGAAATAAAAATAATAGAATAGAGTTAGCTCCCACTAGAGAGATGCAAATTGTCAATGAAAATAACATTATGAGAGATCAAAATAGCATTCATTAATAAAAATCTATATGAGTGGATACATAAATAGGAAAGAGGAGAGGCATGATCAACCAATTAAAAAAGTAACTCCACTTACCCAAAAATAGGCAAGACTTAGAATCATGAAAATATGACATCTACCCTTATATGATTTTCTCCTTACAATTAAGAAAGCTAAACTAAATGTGTAGGAAAGTATATAATATCTAAAATATTGGGGAAAGGGATTCCTTAATGAATAAGGGGCATTTTCTCTATTTATCCCTCTCCCAAAGGTATTTCATTAGAAAATAGATCACAAGGAGTAGAGATTGACTTTCAACCTCAAAGGTGAGTCAATTAGACCTAGATCTCAGTCCTTAAGACAATATGATAGATCTGAAACCAAATTGAAATGATATGAAGTGCTTAAACTAAATGAACTATAAGACCTAGAACATGAAATGAAAATTCCCAAAAGTACAAAAACAAAAACCATAGTTTACAGGAAGATCTGAGAAGGGTAAGGACACATGTACCGGTCACTAAAAGTTGATTTTGAGCTCTGCTGAAGGACATGTTTTCCCTAGGGAAAAAGGGGCCTAGTTAGGGATTCTAAAAATTCTTTTTGCAGTACTCTGAGGTAGAATCTTAGCTTCTATTTTACATAGGTTCCACTGTCAGACAACCAAAAATAAATTTTGAATATGAGTTTCTGTGACTTGAAAACAATGATGAAAACTTATGCAATATTGCAAAATTGCTCTTCAAGATATTCAATCCTTCTTCAACCTATAATATACACATACAAAGAGGGAAGAATTTTTTTGTTTGAATGAGGGTTTGCCTTAGTCAAACCCCATGTTTGGTAATTAAACATTGATAAAAAGATAATGTCAATGGAGAAGGAAATGATGAATGGACACTTGCTAAAACTTACCAAACCTTCAATGGCTTTCCTTAGAGGAATGAAGACAAACACATCACTCCAATGAACTTGATATTGCTTTTCTTGATGGATTTGGACACTTGAAAATTCTTGGATGATTTAGGATCAACAAAGCATATTAGCCTTCACAAGATGACATGAACACACATAAGCTTGAACGTGATGATAGGATCTTGATTGTTGCAACAAATGATTGATAAATTTTCTCTTGAATGCTCTTTACAATAATATTTTCTCTTAAGAATATTTGATCATGCATGTTAGAATGCTCCTTAGATTTGAATTGTTAGAAAGACTATGTATTTATAGGTATTTATCTAATTTCTTGAAAATTAGATTCCAAAAGCTGAAAATTGCATATTGAATTTGAATCATTAAAAGAACACTAAAAAAATATTTAAAAATGAGTCCTAGTACTTAAAGGGGACACATTCACCCTTGGGCGAATGGGTCCTTGCCTAAAAGTCCAAGACACTCATTCTGCAATGTGAGTAAGATATTTATTTCATTAATTAAATGTTGGTTTTCCTTTTAGAAAATGAGAATAATAAGGCCTTGGAATGCATAATTTGGCAAGTTAGAAGCTTAATTAAGTCCAATAAATTAAGGGAACCAAACAAAGTGTGAAATTGTAAAGGATATACAATTTCCTACACTACATTCAGCCCCCACTTTAGTGACAGTATGAACATACGTGGGCAAAGGGGTTCCTTAATGAATAAGGGGGTATTTTCTCTATTTATCCCTCTCCCTAAGGCATTTCATTAGGAAAGAGATCACAAGGAGTAGAGAATTTCAACCTCAAAGGTGAGTATCAAACTTGGATCTTAGTCGTTAAGACAATAAGACAAATCTAAAATCAAATTGAAATGATATGAAATGCTTAAACTAAATGAACTATAAGACCTAGAACATGAAATGAAAATTATTGAAAGTATAGAAATGGAAACCATAGTTTGTAGGTAGATCTGAGAAGGATAAGCACATATGTACTAGTCACCAAAAGTTGATTCTGAGCTTTGTTGAAGGATAGGTTTTCCCTAGGGCAAATGGGTCCTAGTTAGGGCTTCTAAAAATTCTCTTTGCAATCCTCTAATGCAGGATCTTAGCTTTTGTTTTGCATAGGTTCCACTATCAGACAGCTGGAAATAATTTTTGAATCTAAGTTTCTGTGACTTGACAATGATGATGACAACTTATGAAATAATGCAAAATTGCTCTTCAAGATCTTCTATTCTTCTTCAACCTATAATCTACACATATAAAGAGAGGAAAAAATATTATTTTTTAATTGGGGTTTACCTTAGTCAAACCCCATGTTTGGTAATAAAAACTTGTTAGAAATATAATGACAATGGAGAAGGAAATGATGAATGAACACTTTCTTGCTACAACTCACCAAACCTTCAATGGATTTCCTTAGAGGATTGAAGACAAACACATCACTCCAAGGAACTTGATCTTGCTTTGCTTGATGGATTTGGACACTTGAAAATGCTTGGATTCCTTAGGATAAAAAATGAATATTAGCCTTCACAATATGACATGAACACACATAAGATTGAACATGATGATAAGATCTTGATTGTTGCAACAAACGACTGATAAATCTGCTCTTGAATGCTCTTGAAAATAATATTCTCTTAAGAATATTTGATCATGCATGTTATAATGCTTCTTAGATTTGAATTGATAGAAAGACTACATATTTATAGGTGTTTATCTAATTTCTCAAAAAATAGATTCCAAAAGCCGACAATTGCATATTGAATTTGAATCATTAAAAGACTGCCAAAAACATATTTAAAAATGGGTCTCAGGAATTAAAGGGGACCCATTCGCCCTTGGGAAATGGGTCTTAGCCTAAAAGTATAGGAAAATCATCTCCAATGTGATTAAAATATTTATTTCATTAATTAAATGTTGGTTTTCCTTTCAAAAAACAAGAATTTGGAATGCATAATTTGGAAAGTAAGAAGCTTAATTAAGTCCAATAAATTAAGGGACCCAAACAAAGTGTGAAATTGTAAAGGGTATACAATTTCCTACACTACAATATCTAAGAAAAATAAATCCTCCTAAAATAAAATATAGATAGAATCCCTAAATAAAGAGAGAAAAAATAACCCCCAAAGTAGAGAGATAAAGGAAGGACTAAGTAGTCACTTGCGTTGCCAACAAAACATGTAAATTAAGAAACTTTCTTTTTTGAAGGATTTGGTGAAGATACTAGCAATATTCTTAGAAGCTATGTAGTGTCAAATATTAATGAACTATCCATAGATAAGCTCCTAAATGTAGTTCTTGTGAACTTCTATGTGCTAGGTCCATTTATGATGATGGGCTGATTTTTGTGAAATCTATATGGCACTCTGGCTATCACAAAATATGATTGATGGTAACCTAAATTAGATAGAAAACTCAATGAGACTATAAAAAACCCAAATAGCATTAGTGGTGGCATTAGTAGTCTCTTGATCCTCAAACTCAGTGGAAGATAGAGAAATATAATGTAACACTTTTTACTTGACCAAAAAATAAGACTTGAACCAAGTGAGAAGCTATAACCTAAAGTGGACTTATGATCTTGAGAATCACCTACACAATCTAAATATATATATCACACCAAGTCAATATCAATGACTACTATGTAGTGAATCCCAAAACTATGAGTACCCTAAATATAGTCAATAATATGCTTGGTTGTCTTCTAGTGAAACTCATGGGGCTCTTTCATGAATTAAGAGATCATGATCACTTCATTTAAAATATCAAGCCTTATATGAGTTTACATAAAATGATGCTTCAAAAAAGCTATAAATACAAGGTACCATCAACCAGGGGTGAAGAGAATTAAGCCTCAAGTTTGACTCAATAAAGGGAGTTATAGCAAGATTATAGTTAGCCATGTGGAAGTACAAGAGAATTAAGATCATACTTGGACTATACAATGGCAATCCTAGAAGGAAGCTAAGATATCTGAATCGTAAGAAAATTAATCATAAAAAACCTATCAAGAAGGGATGTTTCCACTACCACAATGTATAAAGAACTCCTCATGATCAACATACCATCAATAAAGAGAACTAAAAAGAGAAGAGAATCATCCTCTACAAAATGTAGATGTTCAAATTTAAGTGACAATGGGAAAATCCAACTATGAGAAGGAATGAATCTATCTTTCCATACCAATCCCAATAGGCTTAATTCAAAATAGAAAAAAATCCTAAGTTTTCAAACTAAGGAGAAGTCTTCTAGAAAACTGTATGAATGCTCCATTTATCTCCTCCTCAAGATCTTAATAGAGAAATTCACATTGACCACATCCATTTGGTGAACCTCCTAGAAATATGTTGCAATGATAGAAGTGTGAAATGAATGAATTTCATTGCTGTAATGGATGCAAAG
The DNA here is from genome assembly GCA_007258455.2 of Sequoia sempervirens. Taxonomy (NCBI): domain Eukaryota; kingdom Viridiplantae; phylum Streptophyta; class Pinopsida; order Cupressales; family Cupressaceae; genus Sequoia; species Sequoia sempervirens. Next base: position 7,260 of record VDFB02013655.1, on the reverse strand, counting down.
GTCTTAGAGTAATCAACATTAAGAACCTAGGAAAAACCCTGTAAAACCATTTATGCCTTGTCCTAATACATTAACCCATATGTTATAAATTTTTCTTGATAGATTTAATTGCATCAAATAAGTTTTCTTCCTTAGGAAGGGGGACACAATCACAAGTGTGATTCCTAATTAATGAACCATACTCCTACATGGTAGCATCCCACTGATGAATTCTAGATGCCTCTCAAAAGGGTTGTGGATCAAAGATAGAAGTGATGTAAACATGTGAAAGGGACCTTAAAAATATGAACATATCCACCTAGTATCTAATGGATCCCAAAACCAATCACCTAAAAATTATAGTGTTTTTCATGCCTAAAGTGGACCTAATGTTCGAGAATTAGAAGGAGAATCCTAAACAATTGAATGATGAATGGGAGAGGAGGGAGGTGAATCCTTGATCTGAAGTGAAGGAAGAAAAGTCCTCATTATTAGGAATCTTCCTATATATGTTTGAATCATCAAAATAACTACCATGTAGCATAAGTGACTCTAATATAAATGTAGGAGAATTTTCAAAAGTGGAAATTTTAGATTCCTCCTTAAAGAAAACACTAATCTTAATGAATAATTCATGCATAGTAGGGTGGAATAACTGATAATCATTGACACCATCTAGATAATGTACAAGTATATAACATGTGCTTTGTAGATCCACAAAATTACATTTATTTTCAATAATGTGGGCGCTATGGTAGAACTAAAAAAATTGAAGTTCTTATCTATTGGTCTTTAACCATTCTGAGCTTCAAAAGGAGTGACTCCCTTCAAAGCTCAATGAAAAATAAAATTCTAGATTAAGAAAAACATAGTTAATGGTCTTCCCCTAATACTGAGGTGCAAGATATTTGGAGTATATCACATAATTCACTATTTCCTTCAAATACCTAGTCTATTTTCTACCAACCATTGTATTGAGGACTATAAGGAATTGTGTATTGTAATTCAACCCCTTTGTGGTGTAAAACTACTTAGAATGATGGTTACCATACTAACAATAATTATTTATGTGCAAAATCATTAGGTTTCCCTAAATATTTCTCTATATAAGATTTGAAATATTCAAAGTGCTCAAAGACCTTTGATTTCTATTTAAGAAAGAAACCTTATGACCATGCCCTATTGGTTGAGTTATTATAAGTAGAGATAGTTAACATGTCCAAACCACTTATACCATAACTTTATTGGAATGAGTGAGTAGAATATTCAAACAATGATTAGGAAAAAAGTGAGAAAAGAGATAAAGATAATGATGCTGATCTTCTCTCCCCATTGCAATAGTAGATCCATTATACACCTCACTAATAAACATTAAATTCATAATGAACTCAATATGCTTGCAGAAATTGGTGTGAGTGATATGATAGGCTAATAAGAGATTAGTCAATAATGAGGGAACATAAAAAAACCATAAAATTTTTCATCCTCCACATTAATAGAAATTCTCACACACCTCAATAGGAGCATCATCACCCATCAACATAGTCCAAGTGTAGTACATGGCTACAAAATATGTGAAATCATCTTGTGATGAAATAATATGGTACAAATCACCTAAATCAATAAACCAAGTGGATGGTGGAGATAAAATTTCTACAAGGGCATTGGCCTTTCCTTTCCCATTGCTATTTATTTTTTCCTTAGAATATCCCTCATGTGAAGAAATCTATTTAACAAAATTAGGAACACAAATCTTGTTCTTCTCTAGAATACGTGTCATGTGATCTATTTGTTTCTTCAAAATATTATAATTATCATGACCATGAATTTTTAATACATACATTTGACCTCATATTTCTTAGGCTTATCACCTTCAAAAGATGAGGTCTTTGAAGCTACCTGGGAGACAACATTTTTTGATCATATTTATCTTTGTTATCCTTGTTTATTTCTTATCCTTATTGCTTGATTTTTTAAATTCTTTTATGTCTTGATTAGAAACTAGGTGAAACATAGAAAATGAGAGGGGCTAGGTTTAGTGTATAAAACCTAAAGTCAATCCCACCTTTTTCTAGGGTTTCATTAGGATACAAATCAACAAGGCAAATAGATTGACTATCAACCAAAAAGGTGAGCCAATCAAACCTAGATCTAATCCTTTTGAGTCTTGGAAATAGACTAGAAATGATTTGTTATGATTAATCTAATTAGATTATATGACCTAATATGAAAAATGCAAGATCTCAATAAATAACATACTAAAATAGTAAATTGTAGGTAGATCTGGAAAGTGTAGGAGACTATGTACTTCTCTTGAAAAACTGGTTCTGGTAATGCACAAGAGGATTGGGATGCCTAGAGGCATATGGGTCTCTGATAGGGTGTCCTACTCTACTTTTGGGGTCCTCTGATGACATATTTGAACTTTTGGATTTTAGTTGCAGAATCGTCAGAATAATGTCAGATAGTTCTATAGGCGAGTTTCCATGTCTTGACAAGATTTAGGGCTTTGAACACAAGAATAAAAAATTTATCTTCAAGATTTCTTCAATCCTCTTTAGATCTAAAATATACACATTTGCAAAGAGAGGAAATGTTGGGACATTTAGGGGCTTGCCTCAGTCAAATCCCGTGTTAGTGTTTCCACTTCCACAATGACAATGTCAATGATAAAATGATAATTGGAAGGAAGGAATTATGAAATCACAAAGTCCTACAATTCACCACCCTTCAATGGCTTCCTTTAAGGAACAAATTCATGAATATCACCTCATGGTCTTTATCTTGCTTTCTTGATTTGATTGAATGCTTTGGAGAGCTACAAAAGTGTTAGCCTTCACAAAACAATGATAACATAAACTCACATAGGATTTGACATGATGTTGAGATCTTGAATTATTGAAATAAGCTCTAAAATGCTGCTCTTTACTTTCTTGATAGTGCTCTTGACGATAATTTTTGCTCATGAATTCTTATTAGATTTCAAATGATGTAATCACTAGGTATTTATAGGCATTTCTCTAATTTCTCTAGAATTAAATCTTGATAGCTGACATTTGAAATTTGAAATTTAAAATGGCCACTCCAACATATTAAAAATTGGTCCTTGACAGAATAGGGGGACCCATACGTCCATGGGTGTATGGGTCTTGACCCTATTTTCTAGGACACAATGTATCGAGGGTAAAAAATTAATTGATTGTATTTGTTCAATGCTTGCAATTTCTTGGAAAGTGGTAAAAATGGGCTATAGAATGAATAATTTAGGAAATTAGGGACTCAATTAGGCTCAATAATTTAGGGGGAGAAAAATAGTGTGAAATTTTGTCAAGGGTGACAATTTATGACACTATATTTAGAGCCCACTTTAGAGAGAGTATAAAATTACACTCAAACTCACACTAAAGTAGAAAATTCATGTCAAGAGAGGTCCAATTGTCTAAATATTGAAGAGATAGGATGATTAAGGATCTAGGGAGGTGATCAAGCCCCCAGGATCTAAGATCCCATGGAAAACTGACATAAGGACAAAAGGAACACACACATGTATGAAATATAGCAAGACGACATACATAAACATACAAGTCAAAAAACATGAAGCGTACACGATGAAAACACATGACATGATGAAACATAAATATGATAAAAAATGAAAATAAACACGATGTAAGTATGAAGGAGACACACAAAAAACACAAGGTTATTATTAAAAAATTTGAGTCAGTAAGGAAAAGAGACTTTAGTCTTAAATTATCTCAAATACCAAATGTCATCCATCAAATAAATGTTAGCTCCCATGAGGACTAGCAATTTGTGTTATGCCACATAACTCATGAAACACATGGCTCCACTAGTAAGCAAGGTGTGTTATTCTAGGTGACCATGTTAAAAGGGGTGCTCATTTTAACATTTTGAGGGATGAACAAAACTCACCTCAGAGGGTGCACAAGGTTTAACATCTCGAGGGATGAACAAAAATTACCTTAGGGGGTGCATAAGGTTTAACATCTCATGGGACAAACAAAACTCACCTCAGGGGGTGCACAAGGTTTAATGTCTTAGGGGACAAACAAAAATCACCTTAGGGGGTGCAAAAAATTTAATGTCTTAGGGGATGAAAACAAATCACTTGAGGGGTGCACAAAGTTTAACGTCTCGGGGAATGAAAAAACCTCACCTTAGAGGGTGCATAAAATATGATAAGATAAGGCTAAAAACTCAAGGGGTGTTATAATAACACCACCACAAGAGATGATTTAGAAAATAAAATAAAAGGGGCTTTATTCAATACATGCAAGAGTCACACCTTAGGGAATATCAAACATGACATCACAACTAAGAGAGGACAAGTCAAGGAAAAGTAAATTCACGCTTTAGGGAATACTAGCCATAACATTATTGCCAAGGGGAATGTCATATGCACAAAGAAAGGTCACACTCTTAACCTAGATATCAAGCCTAATATCACCACGAAAGAGACACTCACATAGATGAAGAAGGCCCCACTTTGATTGAAAAGGTCACACTTATTAGGAGATGTATGCTATCATCACTAAGAAGGGACTATTCCTATGCAAATAATGAGTGGGGGACTATATGCCCCCCTTAAAATGTTAGTGTACTTGCTACACTAATATTTTAAGGAGAAATAAATGGATCCCTTTCTAGAAGGAATACACATATGCAAGGCTACCTAACCCCTTTCCCTCAAGTGTAGGAACAAAGGTGAGCCAAAATGGATTATGATATGTTGCTCCTTGCAAAAGAAAAGATGATTGCATAAAGATAATTTTATACCCTCATGGATGGTAGTGAGTATTGTTTGATAATACAACTAGTACATGGAAAGGAGTAAAGAAAATGAATGTTAATCTATCACGCATTCAATTTGATCCCCATAAGGATCAAACTCTCTTAATTTCCTTTTTAAAGCACATCATTCCTTAGTAAGATGTCCAAGTGTTCTATGATATACATAATAAGATGTATTCATACTCTTTGATTTCTTATCTTCTTGGTCATAGATGTGTGGCAATGTAATGTGTCCTAGTTTGAGAAGTGTGTCTAAGGCCCATTTAATCTTGGTTTGTAGGATGTATAAATGGTAATTTATTGAGAAGACCATGGACTTTGGATTTCTTGGCCAGAGGAATAAATGTTTAATGTAAAGGTGGAGGATCTTGTTATCCTAATCCTTTAGTGTCTTCAGATGGTGTTTGCTCCAAAAGGGAATGGATCTCATGTTCATCTTTATGTTACATCCTTGTTTTCCTAAGATTCTAACACCTTGACAATAACTTTGCTCCAAGTTAATGGGTATTTTTGTAACTTTATTCTCATGATATGGAGGAGTATTAGGTGGTATGTATTCCTTATGGTTGTTATCAATAGGTTCTTTCATGTGTGTTGGTTGAGGTATGCCTTGTGATCCAATTTTTAGATGTAACAAAGTGAATGTTTCAAGCGGTGGCATGGTGGGATATTGTTGGTATGGGGGAGTAGGCCATTGAATTGAGGGATAAAGGCTACATTATCTTCAAGGTTACACAAGGAATTTTGTATGAAATCATTCATTCTCTCTTCATCTTGACCAAGGACATCAAGAAGACTTGTATTATGAGGTGAAGTCTCATAAATTTCATTATCAGAACCAGAGTTATTGGCAAACACATAACTTGAAATATCAACCAAGGACTTCAAGGACATCCAAAATTTACCAAAACACCAAGCCATGATGATGTGATATTTTGAAATGTGGTTTAGACTATTGTGAAACAAGTAATTGGATAACAAACAAAAGAGTTAGACAAAGAATCTTGAGAGTATTCTGTCACAAAGAACTGAGTTGTAAACAGATAGCAGGACATAGGCACCCATGGGCATTTGAGTCCTAGATTATACTACTTACGACTTCTGAGTTAATTTGCAAACATTTGTAACAATGAGTAATTTTCTATAATTTTCTTACTTTATGCCAATAAAAGTATGTAACAATATGTGAATAAGAAATGATAATTTTGAATACAAATTTATGATCTGAAATGCACAATTGACTGACTTTAAGATGCAAAGACCCAAAAATGATATTTTTCAAACAGAAATTTGAAACCAAACAAAACACTTTATTTCACCATTATTAACTATGTGCAGGATGCTTAAAAAGATAGAATTATGAATTCCAAAACATAGATCTATAAGCGCCAACAGATTGAGCAGACAAAGACAAAAAAATGTGACAAAGTTTGCTGATTCAACTATATAGGGATAGAGGTGCCCAAGGGCATCTGAGTCCTTGATAGGGGTTTTGAAAACTAAAAATTGAGTGTTTAAATTTTTGTTTAAGAATGTTGTTTCTATCTGAAAAATGGTTTGATAGTGACTATTTTTCCAAAATTTCTCAATGTAATTCAAATGCAAATGTATGACAATATAAATGACAAATATGAAAGCAATTTTCAATGTAGATATGATCCAAGTGTCTAAAACTAATCCTAATAAAACCTATGATGCTATATGATATGTTTTTTTTTGAATTTTTATGACTTTTTATGATGCCAAAGTGAAACCCTAAATGAAAGATGCAAAACAATGCAATGCAAATCTTAGATCTAGGATGCAATTTTAGAAGGTATGTAATGTTAATAGGCCAGGTTCACCAAAAATAAAACATTGAAAATGAGAGGTGCCTAAGTTTAGTATATACAACCTAAAGTTAATCCTAGCTTTTTAAGGGTTTCATCAGGATACAAGTCAACAAGGCAAATAGATTGACTTTCAACCAAAAAGGTGAGTCAATCAAGACTAGATCTGATCCTTTTGAGTCTTAAAAATGGACTAGAAATTATTTTCTATGATTAATCTAATTAGACTATATGAACTAATATGAAAATAACAAGATCCTGACAAATAACATACTGAAATAATAAATTGTAGGAAAATATGGAAAGTGCAGTAGACTATGTACCTATCTTGAAAAATTAGTTCTATTTTGCATAGGAGGATTGGGATGCCGAAGGACATATGGGTCTCTGATAGGGTGTCCTATTTTGGTTTTGGGGTCCTCTAATGAAAAATCTGAGCTTTTGGTTTTCAATTGCAAAATTGTTATAATGCCGTCATATAATTCCATAGGTGAGTTTTTGTGTCTTGACAAGATGTAGGAATTTGAATGCAAGAATAAGTAAATTTTCTTTAATCTCTCTTCAATCCTCTTCAAACCTAAAATATTCACATTCACAAAGAGAGGAAATGTTGGGCCATTTAGGGGCTTGCCTTAGTCAA
>VDFB02013654.1:0-16977 GCA_007258455.2 Sequoia sempervirens | reverse complement strand
AATTCAATTAGGGTTCTCAGTGTTTTGCCAATTTTTTCTAAGCTCTCATTCGACCAATATTCCAATGGCAAATTGTATAATCTTAACCATATTGCTTCGGGCCTATTGGGTTAAAATTTGATACTCATTTCTGCATAAATATTGCGCTTCCTTCAAAATCCAACGATCCTCTTTCTAAAATATAGTTCCTATCCTCTTCTTTGAGAAAGATTATTATAAAGTAACCATTTGGTAGGAACTTTAATCCATGATTTTGCTCGATTCTCTTTTTTGCCCAGTTTGTTATCATTTCCTTGCTTCTTCTAGGGTTGATGATCCTGCATATAATGGCAACCTTGCAAGAAAATCCATATCTTCTGCTATCACATCTCCTAAATCGATTTCTATGCGATTCTCGTGTTCTTTGGCTTCTCTCGAAAAGTCCTTTTTTTCTATCTTGGGTCCAGTCTTCTTCTTTTTCTCAACTTTTCTTCCCTTAGCTTGCTTTTCTGATCTTTTTTGAAATGTTTCTTTTTTCCTTTTTAACATTGTTCCCTTGTTTCCTTGGATCCTGTTGTGGACAATTTTCTTCCTTCTCCCTTTTATTCAATGGTCTCTCTAGGGTCATTTTCCATTTTTCTTGTGTTTTTCTTCTTCTAAGGTTTATTTCTAGATTGTTGGGCCAAGTGATATAATGTGGGACTTTAAAATCAATCCTTGGCTTGTCTTCTTTTGCTCTTTGTAATGTTCTTTTTTCCTTGCCTTCGTGGTTTGTTTTGTGTTCTAATTTTCTCCAACCCTCTTGATTTCTGTATCTTCGATCTTCTTTTCTCACATTCGATTTTGCCAAACCTGCTTTTCGTGGGCTTGTGTTTGCAATCTGTAGTTCGCAAGTTTTTTTCGCTGGAAGAGCCAATTTTTTATTCTTTTTAAACTGTTAAATTAATTATAAATTAATTATATTTTTTAATAGAACTAATTAGATTAAATAGATATCATCTTTACCTATATATATTGAATTACAACATTATAAAAGATTACATAGATCTAAACCAAAAATTGTCTTACTCAAATTTTAATTGATGATAAAATTTTCTAATCTACAATTAAACCTATACTACCAGAACTATTCTCTCATTATTTTGAACACCTCTGGTCTTAGAAGCTGTCACCAAAGTTTTTATCCCACAAGCATTTGCCTGCAACTTGCAATGTAACAAGTTCCATATCCAATGGGGTTTACACCCAGGCCATCATCATGGCAATAGTCTACTGGAAAGACAAGAGTCATTGACACAACTGCTCTTGATAGTTGTCCCCTTTTGTAATCAGACTTCTATGACCTTCAAGATAGTAACCCCTTTTGTGATCAAATTATAACCTTAAATGATACAATTAAGACGTCTTTCTAATTTTTCCTTTCTTCCACTGTCTAGATTTGACATTTGATATTTTTTAAAACTCATTTTTAAACAGAACTCGCCTGAAATTTTCTGTGCTGGAAAATTTTAAAATGACAACTGAAGGAATTGTCTTGTAATAACTGCGAAAATAAATTGCAGTTTGCAAAAGCACAAGATTGTGTTAAATATTTTCAGCGAAGGAGAAATAGTGTAGCAGTTCAACAAGCAGAAAGAGATGTTCTTGAGCACCATGCGCACAACATGCAGTTGCAGCTTCTCGTTTTCTATGCAAAGATTTAGATGTTAGAAGTAGTTATGATAGAGTGCACAAAGAAAATTTATAATTTGTTGAATTATTTAAAAATTGATAGATATTTGAATACCATTGAACTACCATTTTGAGGAGTCACACTGCACTTTTCTTCACTATACAAAACATGGGCATTGATAAATATTTGACTACCATTGAACTGCCATGCTAAGGAGTCACCCTGCATTTTTCTTCTCTATATACAACATAGGTACGAATGTAAAAATGTCTTGTTTGAGCAGAGTAGAAAGTGGAAAGTGAAGATTAAAACAAAAGGCCATATCAACCATTTTAGACAATAAGATGTTTCATGTAATAAGATTTCTTTACTTGCAACTTAACTGAATTATTATTTTGTCAAATTTGACACATAGGCAGTTCATGGTCATATTTACATAATAGAAACCATGAGTGACCATGATTCCAGCAAGGTCATTACAGTGTGTTCCCCTGCATACTCATGCTCTTTATAGAGGGGAATAATTCTCTAACTTGAAGAAATAGAATCAGAGATTGTAAAATTAGATTAGGCATGGGCTAAAGAATACATCAGTTCCATCTTTTGGGTTATGGCTCTTGTTGGTGCAGGAATGCAATCAAATTAATCACCACCACCTTTGCAAGAATCTCTCAGCAATTAGTTCTCTGTAAATGTGTATTCCTTCCATAAATTGTTTCCCGAGTCAAACATTTCAGTCTGCCCTCTGTAGTCCTGCATATCAAACATAGAAGTTCAATAAAACATTAAATCAAACGTCCAGCTAAGTTTCTTTTCGATGCTGATTGGAACCATTGAAAATGTGAAAACTTCTGTGAGTTTGGAACCTGACTGGTATCTGAACAATAATAACTACTTGTTTTTTCAAAGCCTTAAATCCTTAGCTAAAATTTGAAATTGCTTCATCACTGCCTGGTGGGACACATCAAATTTAAAATTTAATTTTGCAGGTCACATACGTAGACAAATATCTTATTTTTTAAGCAGAGTTTTATTCAGAGTAACAATTAAATATTATCTGTGCCTCTGGCAAATATGACAGTTACAATATAATCTACACTGCCCCAAAAACCTCGGGAGTTACAAATAATTATAAGAGAAATTCTGACGGCGCAAATCTTCCCTGCCTATGGAGAAAAGAAATATAATTACATCCAATTGCATGATTGGGAAAAACCCTATATTTTTTAAAGAATTTGATGAAAAACTGTCTGTTTACTGCAACAGCCAATTGAAAATAGTATTCTTGATTATTTACGATTTTAAAAGTAAACAGCCAAATAAAATTTAAGTGTTTTCTGAATTTGTTTTAATTTTTGAGTATGATTGGCTTAGGTCTTATAGAGCAATTAAGAAGTACAGGTTACCTCACCGCCATGCAATGCGTTGAGCATGCCATGGATATTTAACTATCTGTTTATAACTGCATGTTATCTCTGCATCTAAGGAAAGTAATAGATTCATGTTTATATAAGTCTATTCTTGGATGCTCCGAACTGTATGTTTGCAGCTTATAATAATACAATCTGTAAATGATGTAATTTATTATTTGAAGATGAATAGAAGCTGAAGTTTTATGTAGATTTAGCATTTATTGTAAAACAAATCATGTCACTATCAGTTTTCTTAAATTTTGAAGTTTAAAGTTCTAATCTTATTCATTATTACAAATTTATAAAACCTCTTATTTATAAAAATCTTAAAAATTCTCAACAATATTTATTAAAATATTTTAAAAAAGAAACTGATAATATATCATAATGTATACATTCAATTCTATATAATTTTAAGTACAAATTTTAAAAAAAAGAGAGAGAAGAGAACTTACCCTTGGATGATGGTTGAAGCAGCACCAAATGCATAGGTATGTTATTGGGAGGAAACTCCAAAGCTGCTGGAAACAACTTTCCTGTGAATGGATGATGTGCACACACGATAATGTCATGAAGCCCAGTCTCCTCCTCCAACTTTACGGTCAATCTGTACATGTCATTTCCCTTGAAGATGAAAGAAGGCCACTCATACTCCTCTTTTATGTTTCCATTATCATCACCTACTGCATAATAGATAACTCGTCCACTCCCTCTCCCCCTCCCACTCTCGCTCTCACTCTCACTGGTTGGACTCGGCCTGCTTGGTGGTGACGTTAATGGAGATTTGCCTAACTGTAGAAATGTCAAGAAAGCCCTTAATTTCTTAGAATTGTAACTTTCAATCCAATAACAAAGCTAGATAGTATAAGCATGTTTGCCAAAAAAAGTCCTTTTAAAAATTAAGTGCAAACTTTTCAATGATAACTATAATTTTTTTTTTTTTTTTAATGTTAATCATTTATAAATATTCTGGTTCTTACAAGTATCAATATGAGATTCATATAAGTTCTTATGAGTATAATTGTGAGACTAATATCAACTCCTTTTGAAGAACCACACTAAAAACTATCTATGAAACCAAAAGTCACAACTTAAAAATCCCACTTATTTTGAAACCACCTCCACACTAGAAGTCAATTATGAAAGATGAAAAAAATGACAATTAAAGTCACAACTTAAAATTCCATTTTAGATGTCCTTTCAAAATATGAAATTGGGTCTTCAAAATAAAACTTAATACTTTAAACAATTAAACTCAACCCTTCAAATTATTTTTAATGTTATTAAAAAATGAAAAAAACTGAAAAACAACTCCAATTAATTTTGGGGAAACATATACAGGCTGGATTGACTTGAAAATGTATTTGGATGGGGAATTGGGATTATCAAATTCGGGATAGGTTTAGGTAGAAAAAAGGCCTGGTGAATAAATGGTGTGGATTTATTCTAAACTGAGAAAAGGAAGGGTTCTTCTAAGGTAAAGAACCAATTATATTCTTTAGCTCTCTGCCTAACTTGATTGCAAGCAAAACACCCAAGAAAGAAATCTTTTCAACTATTTGCAAAAAACTATGCCCTGTAACACAGAAAACAAGAGCTTGATTACAGGAAAACTTGAATGCTATTGACTTGGGTATGTTTAACCCAGAAATAGTTCTGGAATGTTGAACCTCCTTCAAAAAATTCTAGGTTATCAAGTACAAGTCCTAGGCAAAAATTGAAACCATGCATTCTAACCCATTATTCACCACTGTCTAGCTTGTGACAGATGGCTCACTTGATCTGAAAGGTAGATGGATCATGACTAGAAGAGTATTAAATGATATATCCAGGGGAAATGATAAATAATCTTGTAATTTGAACTGCTTCAAATCCACATATATCTAAAAAATAATCAGAGTATGGTTTACAACATACCTCTGCTAGAGAAGGACTTGGAGTGATCGTATCTATATCGGTTACTTCAACCTCCCAGAATACCCAATATTGTGTAATTGTTCTGCGTGGAATGTCATGTGTTACTCTGTTCTTCCAAGGTTTAGTGAACCCATTTGCGCGCAAATAAGTCCCATATGTCGTTTTAAGCATAACATGAGAATTTCCATTCTTGACTGGTTCCCATTCAACAGATGAATCTAACATTGAGCGCACAGTCTGTAATACCTTCTTTCCTGTCCATCCCAACAGAAATGGCATCTCTGTTGCTGTCAAGTAACGGTTATACCAGCTCTTCAATCTAATTTTAGCCTGTCCTTCAATGAATTCAACTTGCCATTTTGCATTTCTGTCTGTTCCATCTCTGGTTTGATTGACATTGTTTTCATCCTCAACCGCACAAAGATATTTGTCATGGTGGCTTCGAAGTCTCACATACTTTGCCCCCTGAAAAAACTCCATTGCTACTTGCTGCCTGCAAAAAGAAATGAAACATATTGAGCTGCTGTTTATCTGTCATTTAACAGAGGGACTGAGGTCCGAGTGAACAGAAAGAGTTTCGAGGAACTGGAGATGTATATCCGTGCGCCGTTTCAACTCTGGGTTTTTTCTGCGAAAAAAGTGACGTGGCATATCATTAGGTAGGGCCCACAGATGAGTAAAGTAAGCGCGTGGACTAAGAATCGTCGTTTAGCGAGTGGTTTATACGGCCTACATTGTCTGGTTGAGTTCGGAATTATATCTTAAGATTCTCTTCACACGGGGATCTTGTGGCGCGAGGAAAGTACCCATTTATGTTTTTTTAAAGAATATCTATATTTACAAAAAAATATTTAATATATTGTGAGAGATGTTTTTAGGTGTGTATATATTTTATATAGTTTTTGTAAAGATAAATAAATTGGTAAGTAATATTACTACATATCTATATAATAGCAATCACATCTTGGTGTGCAATGGGTATGTCTAAGAGTTGTGGAAGTTCAATTTGAAAGATAATTAGGGATCCAAACATGACTAAGGCTCATGTAATGTTTGTAATAGGGAGAGAGGGAGAGATATGGATAAAAAGAGGTATAGATAGAGGGAGGGTGGAAGAGAGAGAGGGGCCATAAGGAGATAGAGATAGGGGATAGAGATAGAGAGGAATATAGATATAAATATGTAGAAGGAGATGGAGATCTAAGAGGGATATGGAGAGGAGAGGGATAGATAAATATATAGAGGGGGAGAGAGAGGGAGAGAATGAGAGAGGGAAAGCTAGAAAGATAAGGATAGAGATAGAGATAGGCAGTGATATATAGAGAGAGGTAGAGAGATGGAGAGATAACAAGGCCGAGATAGAGGTTGAGATGAAAGAAGAAATATGGAGAAATGGAGATAGAGAGGCAAATAGATATGTAGGTATAGAGGTCTAGGAAGAGGAAGAGGAAGAGGGAGAGAGAGAGTGAGAGAGATGGATGGATAGAGAGAGGGAAACATTTCTAGAGATAAAGGGGGAGAGATCAATTTGACTTGTTTGTGACATCTTCTCATAAATCTTACCAACAATCATATTACAAACAAGCTAGCCCAAGATTGTCAAAGAGAACTTCAAATGTTATAAGGATCAACATTGAATTACAAGAAAATATTTTGTTGCTTGGTCTCCTCAAGTCAGATCTTGGTCTAAAATGTACTTTCATAGGTGGAACTCTTAAACATGTACTAAGACAAACTATATAGGGGATGGTTTAATTGGTTTTTGGTACAAATTATTTTTGTTTCTCTTAGAACATCATCAAGGTTGTCCACATTAACAATGAGGCCTCTAGTTTTGTTTGCTTGTATTGAACATTGTTGGCATGGGGTAAAGCCCACTCTAAATTTTGACTTTCTAATGCTTGAAGTAATAACTTTGTTTGCTTTGAAAATATCTAAATTTGCAATTGATTTTTTATAATTCATCATACCTTTAAAGTCTCTAGGCCCCTTCTCTATTGAAGTAGAGGGGCTTTTGGTACTTGTATAATTCCTCAACACGATGAGCCATCTCCAACAATGCATGGCATGAGAAGTCTCTTGGCAAAAAGCCTCTTGGGAAAAATAAAGGGTCAAATATAGTTTGACTCTTTGAAATAGGAGGAAACATGTGATTTATCTCTTAAATAGGATAACAAGGCAATGAGAAAAATATAGTCAAATTATCAAACTTAAAGCATTAAGCTTCCTTTAAATTCTTGTTTTGTATGAGAATCTATGCAAATATTTGGCCAATCTTGTTACAAAGATCATGCTTTCCAATGCAGTGGTTTACACTCTTTGGTTCTAAGAAAAGTAAATATAAGTTTATAAAAGTGGTGATAATGGGAGTTAAAATGACAATGTCGGTAGAAGTTGAGGATATCATTGTTTTTTAGAGTGGGAGCATTCTGTGAGTGGTAGAAAGCAACGAAAAATGGTGAAAAACATGAGTGAATGAAATATACTATGAAACCTTACGCGAGCAAAAAATAATGCAACAAAGAAGGCAATCTTGAAAAATTGATGGCAAAAAAAATAACAAAAATGGTGAAAAGTGATGAACGGACGAGATCTGTTCAATCGTCTTGCACTGGTAAGGAGGTTGGAACAACTGTAGATCTGCAAAATAGGTTGTTCACTTCACATAAGGTAACGCCTTCTGCATAAAAAATATATTGTCTATTTTTTATTGGAAAACTTAAAATAAATAAATAAATATTTAATGATTTATTATATGGAAAAAATAAAAATCATTATAGTTAAACAATGAAAATAGAATGTTGTGATGGCATTCTCTTTAAATAATTGAAAAAATCAATTAAAAGTAACTACACATGAAAATAGAGTGTAGATTTTTATTTTTCTTTCATAGATTCGCTAACCACCTATATATCATGTTGCCATTGTAGAGTTATGTTTATTGGTGTGAATAGAATGTAGATTTTTGTTTTTTCTTTCATGAATTTGTTGACCACCTATATATCATGTTGTCATTGTAAATACACGGAAAGATAGAGACATTTATTTATTTTTCATTAACAAACTTAAAATAAATAAATAAATATTGCATGACTTATTAGATGGAAAAAAGCAAAAAATATTGCAGTTAAACAATGAAAATAGAATGTTGTGATGTTGTTCATTTTAAACAATAAAAAAAATCAATAAAAATCATTGCACATAGAGGTGGGATTAACATTAGGAATATCGAATGGTGAATCATCCATAGAGTACAATGAGGTTATGTCACCCTTGGGATTTATAGTGGAGAGACTTTGGTCACTTGTTTTCTTCTTCATGGCTATGTGTTTTAGGTCAACAATTGGGTTGCAATGAAGTGATTTAAAACTATGATATTTAGCACATGAACTATGTTGACAAGGTGGCATAAAAGAAGGTAGAAAGACAAAGATAGCATACCTTAAACTTTGAGATTTTATTTCACCAATTGCATGATGTTGTCTAGTTCATTTTTGGCTTCACACTCTAAAATTTGAGATTTTTTCCAACTTCCTTAGTATTTAATTTTCAATTCTATATCAATCTAACATAATTAGTAAAAAATATAAAAACAACCATAGCATATTATCAAATTCAAACAAAAAACATGATAATTATCATTCCAAAACTAGGAACATGAGAATATTTGTTCATAGATTCAAATTTAGTCTAAAAACATTCAATTTAGTTCTTCTATATTGAAAAAATAAAAAAAGGTGGTGGAATAGTTAAACAATAATTGGTATTTTGTCAACACCATGAAAATTGTGTTTCTGTGTCAAATAAAGTGCCTATTACAAAAAAAATAGAGCATGTAGGTCCTGAATTATGGGATCCCCATGTCTTTTTACTATTTTTTATGATTTCAACTAACACTCATGTTATAACCTAAATTGAGAATTCCAATAGGGAAAGAGGGAGGGAGCGAGAGAGTTAGAGAGAGAGAAGAAAGGGAGAGAGAGATAGAGAGAGGGGTCTAAAGAGGGATAAAGAGAGATGGAAGGAGAGAGGGAAATGTAGATAGATATGTCTAGGAAGAGAGAGTATAAAGATCGATCGAGATCCGGAAGGAGGGACAAATCAGAGGTAGGAAGATAGCAAAGAAACTCAAAATCAGAAGTGAGAGAAGATCAGAGGGAGGCAGGATCAGGGAAGAGAGAGTTGAGATACAAAGAATTAGAGAGGGAAAGAGGAAGGGAGGGAGAGGTAGAGAGATAGGTCTAGAGAGGGGGGAGAGAGAGATGTCTAGAGGTAAGATAGGTATAGAAGGAGAGGAGGCGAAGGAGATCATTTTTTCTTCATAAAATGCAAGTTCACTATAATGTGCTTTATTTGCTTTGGGTATTTCTAGCCCTTAAGGTTGGATTCACCTTGGACATTCAACCCAAAGGGTTGGGATTACATTTTAACACCCATGTATGCATTTTTTTTTGTAATTCCTAATGTGTGCAAGTGTTTCTACTCCTAAAAATGCAAAAAGACTAAAGGAAATGCAAAGGAAAGAACAAAAACAATCACCTCAAGATTGGCCTAGCTTAACCCAAACAAAATGCACAAGAAATAACAATTTTTACCTTGCTTGAGTTTTCTCCTTTGGTTGGCCCTTTGATGTCAAATTTGTATGCTCTTTTGATGGAAAAACAACATGAAACCTAAATCTAAATGATCATGGAGTGATGGATAATGCAATGGTGATTGTGAGTATTTGGATGGATGCAAAATATGAGCTCTAAGGTGCAACAATGGTGGATGGAGGTCAGAGTGCTTGGATGAGTGCTTTAGCTTGATTGCAAATGTGTGCGATACCAAATGAGGGAAAATTCCTCCATTTTTAGGGAAAGTGCCTCTAAAAAAATGGAGGGTCCAGATGAGGCCACAATGGACAAGATCAAGGGATAGGGTGAGTTGAGAAATCACAAGCCCTCACATCTTGCCATTTGTTAGGTGAGGTGTCAAAGGGGAGATGAGGTGGAGGTACTACATAGTACCTACGGATTAAGCCAAGATCTCCTCATAAAGGAGGTCCTTGTCCACATGTGGGTATTGTTGGTATGTGGCGACTGATCATGCTATACTGTACACCCCGACATGTATCCTAGAAAATCTTCAATGGAGAAGCTTGGTTGAGAATGAGACGGGTAAAAAACTAAAATTTCTCAGATCTAATAATGGTGGTGAGTATTGCAACAAAGAGTTTGAAGATTATTGTTCCTCTAATAGTATTCGTAGGCAGAAAATGGTTCCAAGGACTCCACATCAAAATGGAGTGGCTGAGTGCATGAATAGAACAATAATGGAGTGTGCACGGACTATGAGATTGGATGTTGGGTTGCCTTTAAAAATGTGGGCAGAGACTGTAAACACTATTGTTTATTTAATTAATAGTGGTCCCTCTAATCCTTTGGGCTGTGGTATTCCAAAGGAAGCATGTGAATGTAAGAAGGTGAGTTATTCTTTTCTCAAAACCTTCGGTTGTGAAACATTTGCACATGCAGATTTTGAAAATAGAACCAAGCTTGATGCAAAATCAAAGAAATTTATATTTGTTGGATATGCATTGATGAATTTGGTTATAGGCTTTGGGATTTTGAAAATCAAAAAATTGTGAGAAGCAAGGATGTCATATTCAATGAGAAAGTGTTGTACAAAAATCAGTTGCTACAACATGAGAAGAAAGAAAATGATTATGCAGTGTTGGATTATACTCCAAACAATGATGTTGCAGTGGTTCCTCATGCTCTGCAACAACAACAACAACAAATACCACAAACTCCAGTGAATGTTAGACGATCTTCAAGGATAAGTAGACCTCCATAACGAATCTCTCCCTCTTTGTATACTATTTTGTTAACTAATGCTAGTGAATTAGAATATTATGATGAAGTTATGTAGGTGGATACCAAAGTTCAGTGGGAGCATGGAATGGAAGAAGAAATGGACTCCTTGTTGAAAAATCAGACTTGAGAATTATGCATGTTGCCTACAAGTAAAAAGGCTTTACCAAACAAATGGGTTTATAGGCTAGAAGAGGAGGATGGAGGTAAGAAGAGATTTAAAGCCAGATCAATTGTAAAGGGATTTGCATAGAAAAAAGATATTGATTTTGATGAGATTTTTTTTCTAGTTGTTAAAATAACTTCTATTCGTACTATTTTAAGTATTGTGGCTACTGAAGATTTGTATTTAGAATAGCTTGATGTTAAAACAACCTTTCTCCATGGTGATTTGGAAGAGGAAATATATATGGAACAACCACAAGGATTTGAGGTCAAAGCTAATGAGAAACTAGTGTGCAGATTGAAGAAAATTTTATATGGCTTGAAGCAAGTACTTCGGAAATGGTACTTAAAATTTGATAGTTTTATGGCTGAGCAAGGCTACAATAGGTGTAATTTTGACCATTGTGTCTATTTTAAGAGTTTGGATAATGACAGCTACATTATTTTATGTTTATATGTTGATGACATACTTGTAACTGGGTCTAACATGGATCACATAAGTGAGCTAAAACAACAGTTAGCAAAATATTTTGCTATGAAGGATTTGGGGGTAGCAAAACAAATCCTTGGTAAGAAAATTTGTAGAGATAGGAAAAACATAATTTTTTTTTTATCTCAAGCTGATTATGTTGAAAAGGTGTTGTAGAGATTTCATATGGAGAATGCAAAAGCTGTCAGCACACCTTTGCCCAGTCATGTTAAATTGACTAAGGATATGTGTCCAAAGACACAAGAGGAGGAAGAAAAAATGTCCAAGGTACCATATGCTTCAACTGTAGGTAGTTTAATGTACGCCATGGTATGCACGTGACCAAATATTGCACATGTTGTAGGAGTTGTTAGCAGGTATTTGAGTCATCCCGGAGTTGAGCATTGGAATGCTGTAAAATGAATTCTCAGGTACTTGAGAGGTACATCCAATAAATGTTTATGTTTTGGGGGCTCTAATACTGATTTAAAAGGCTATGTTGACTTAGATTTGGCAGGGGATATAGATACCGGGCGGAGTACCACAGGTTATGTATTTATAGTTGGTGGGACAACAATGAGTTGAATTTATCAATTGCAAAAGGTGGTTGCCTTATCCACCACAGAGGCAGAGTATGTTGTTGCAACAGAGGTGGCAAATGAGATGATATGGCTACAATTTTTCATGGAAGAGTTGGGAAAACAACAAGTTGGAAATTAATTGTTTACAAACAGCCAAAATGCTATACATCTTGTAAAGAATTTTGTCTTGCATTCTAAAAAAAACACATACAATTGAGATATCATTTCATTTGGTTAGTGTCGGAGGATGGATAGGTCAAGCTAGACAAGATACATATAGATGCCAATCCAATAGATATGTTTACGAAGGAAGTGACAAGGGAGAAGCTGAGCTCCTCTTCAACTTTGGTTGGCCTTCAAGGTTGAATTCAAGTATAACAGAGCAACAGGGTCCAAGGTACTTATTTCTAGTGGGAGCTGCAAGTGCAACAATGTCATCTAGGATGCAATCTAGGATCAATCTCCAAGTTGGAGATTGTGTTGGTGTGGAGCCTGATTAGTCTCCAAGTGGGAGATTTTTAGTATGTGGCAACTGATCATGCTATACTGTACACTCCAAAAAAGGAAAAATCAACGAAAAAGGAAAAAAAATTGACTTTGTAGAACCCGAATCTAGAAGCTTCTAAGCTTGTTAAAATGGGTTTGGATGGAGGTTATAATATGATGAAAAAAAAGATTATTTGCAAGATTGTAATAGGTTTTTGTATTGGATAATAAAATCATTGGATGGTTGCGGTTTGGTGGATGTAACCCGGATTGGATGAACCACGTTAAATTTTCTGTGTTATAATTTCTTCTATGTGTGTTTTAGTTTTTCTATTTATTAATTAAATCTACATTTAATTTTTAGATATCTACCTTTTAACCCCTAACAGGTGATGGGATGTATGAGGAATTGAAAATTCCTCAAATATCCACATGGGGAAGAGGGGAGGAATTAAAAAATCCTCAAAAGGCCTAGGGAGAATAAATGTGAATTTAAAATTCACATGGGGAAGAGGTTGCCTTCTCCAAAAGGAGAAAGCAATTAATGAAGATTTACTTAGGGGTATGCCATAAATGGAATAAGGATTAGGTTAACCTAATCAAGTAATTAAAGTTGTGCAAATAAGGGATTAGATGAATTAATGATGGATTAAGGGAAAGTGGGGAATTATGAAGAATGTGACCCTAATCATGATTAGGGGTGTGCACATCCTAATCATAGATTAATTAACATAATCTGAATTAGAGAAGATTATGGATGATGGGACAAGGAGAGAGAAAATGATGAATTTAAAATTGATTTAAATTCATAAAAGGAAAATGACTAAATTAAATAAATTAAAATATTTATTTAATTTAGAGAGGAAGGGATAAGAAATAAAGTATTTAATTATTTAATTAAATTCCTTAGGAACATTAGAAGAAGAGGAAAATTAATTAAATAATAAATTATTTAATTAACATAAATGAGGGATGCAAGATAGAAGAATACAGGGGACGAATTTGACTATATAGGGGTGGTCAAATTCCGATGTCTACATTTTGCCCCTCTTTGAAATACTATTAGAATAACATTGTTTTGAAGAAAAATAAAATACAAACAACTCCATAGAAGCAAGGACTAGAAAGTGATGCCCCAGTGTAGGAAAAGTTGTGTAGGTTGTCTAATCATAGAAAATGAAGGGAGATGCCTTGGTCTTGCAAGGAACTGGACAGGACAGAGGAATAGAGGAAAATGGTAGGGTATTCCCCCTCAAGAGGGCGGATGGGCAAGCAAAAGGGGCCTCATATGACTTCTCGATTTTGAATGGAAGAAAATAGACAAACGAGGTGAAAATGGCAGCCCACGGAAGAAAAGGGATGAAATGAATTAATAAGAGGTGAAATAAAGGGTAAAAATTACCCAAAATTTAAAAGGCTAAAAAGGTGCAAAAGTTAAAAGTTAAAAATATTAAATTTCAAAATTACTATTTACCATTTGTACATTTAGCAATTGACTTAGCAAGAGAGAGAAGGAGAGAGTGACGAGGATGGTTGACAGGAGCGGCAGTGAGGATGAGGGATTTGTAGATGATGAGCTCATCCATCGAGGCGAGGAGTTACACCAGTACTACTATGAGCACGCGGTACCCCGCCAGGTAGGAGTCAAAACCCTACTTCGTGATTTTGATTAAAAAATTTATGCATTTTGAATTTGGGATTTGGGGTAGATCTGGGCACAAACTCATGGTAGTTGGGTGGATTCGCTCATCTATACTACGAATTCACCAGTCAAAGGGGGTTATTGGGGAAAGAGGCGAACACACCATGTGCAAGGGTGAACTCGTCGGGGAGGGGCAATGTCGAAATTGCCTCTCCATAAAGACAAGCATCTCTGCTCGACGTAGAGGTGAGGGTGTGAGGAAATAGGCAATTTTGAAATCACCTGAGATAGGAAAGGGAAAAGTTCAATTCGCCCAACAAGGAGACAAATTTTCCCATCAGAGGGAAAAAAGACATAGGGGTGACAACGTAGTTGCTCCCGATGGGACAAAGGCGAATTTGCTTAGTAATAAGAAAATTTGTATGAGGATGGGAAAATGGGTGAATTCGCCATTAAAAAAGGCGAAATCATGCATGGAAAAAAAGAGGGGGGAATTCACAGACTGAATAGAAAGAGGCAAATTTTCCAATTAAATGGGTGAATTCGCACATAGACAGGAAGAGGGGAATTTTTTCCAAAGAGGCAGTAATTTAGATGGATGAGTGGGGTAAAGTCATGGAAGGAATGGGCGGGAGGGTGGTGGAAGGAAGGGACAGTGACCGGAAATGAAAGACCAATGAATGGAGGAACTGGAGGACCACGAGGTGGAAGAAAGGAAGGAATGGAAGGAAAGGAAGATGGTACATTAGGAGTGCATATTTCTAATTTTATTGATGCAGAGGTGGAGCTTAGAGACGTCGACATCCATCTCCCGACAAGGGAGATGATGGTGACACTAGAGGATGTGTGGCGGATCCTATGACTACCCATTAGAGGACACTTGGTTAGCTAGACACGGAGCAAGAGGAGGGATCTAGATAGGAGCCTACTGGTGATCTTTGGATGGGCGGATCTCCCCATCCAGGGGAGGTAGTTAGACTTGGATGTGTGCTTGGGACTAGAGGTGCCTGCACTGCCATTGTACCTCTACAACATGATTAGCGGGATACTACTATCAGATAGGAGCGGAATATTTTGCAGCCTCAAGATCATTGAGGTTTTCAATCATATTGTGGAGAGGAGGGAGGGAGATTTATCATGGGGGGCATGCATGCTAGCCTAGTTGTATCAAGATATGCACATGATGTGCTACAGGAGAGCCCTCAACATCACACATGTGACTTTGCTCCAGGTGTGGGCCTGGGAGCATATTAGCATGGTGAGGCTAGGGATTTTGATAACAAGGACGCAGGATGAGACATTGCTAGTATCATATTGGTATGGTACAGAGTATGGTTGGCGACTGCACTACCTGGATGTTAGTGACTTGGAGGGATGGAGGAGGAGGTTGGATGATTTAAGCGGGGATTAGATCATAAGGAGACCTTACTAGAGGCGATGGTTTTTGGGATGGAGAGAGGATGAGAGGAGGCACAGGGGCTAGTTTTTCATACCCACACATTGTTGAGTTGCATAGACTGGATAGGGTCACAAGGTAGTTTGGTGTATAGCAGGATACCCCTACAGGGCCTCAAATTTTTTAGCAGATTACTCGAGAGCACCTATGGGGTGATCAGATCATAGGAGACTTTGCAAGGTAGATGTGGGAGGACTTACAACTAGTGCCATATCCAAGGAGAGGAGGGGTGGCAAATGTAGAGACAACAGTGTGGTACTCTGCATGGTGGATAGAGCATAGGTCGGGATGGATGATGACAGTGCACATGATTGTAGGGGCACTAGGATATGTATCAAAGGACAAGAGGAGATTGGCTGGGAAACGAAGAGTCTGGAGGAGAGGCAGCCAACAGAGCAGCATTAGAGATAAAGAGGTTGAGATGGATGAGGTGAGGGGAGACTAGTAGGCGATTGGACAGGGGGAAGTGATGAAGGAGGTTTCCCTAGAGGTACATCCACTAGCGATAGTACTATATGTACCTCCACCACCTGAGGATCTGATGGTACTGCTGATAGTCCACTCTAGCGAGATTGAGGCTTGCAAAGCATAGGCATAGGGATTTAGAGGCAGACAGGGACAGGTTGTAGGGGGAACTGACTAGATTATAGGCAAAGGGATAGAGGGACTATGGAGAGTTGGCAGATCAGGTATCTTGGTAGGTGCTTGATGTAGAGAGAGAGAGGGAGGACCTGATGAGGAAGCTGGAAAAGATGTAGAGGGAGAGGGACGAGCTAAGGAGAGAGTGAGATAAGCTCTAAGATAGAGAAAAGTGTGTGCAGATGTCAGTGGGAGACACAAGGGTGATGCTAGAGAGAGCCGAGGCGGCAAAGGCACAGGTACATGCCTTGCAGGATGAGAGGGATGTGACCACAGAGCAGGTGTCATGGATGCAGGTACATATAGACTGGTTGAGGATGACACAGGATGCATGGGATCAAAAGAGGAGATACCTGGCTGGATTATGAGATAGGTATAGGGTAGAGCAGGACATGGCCAGGGCATAGGTAACAGAGAGGGACAAATATATGAGAGAGTCTAGTTACTATATGGGGGATTACTTTAGAGAGGTTTCTGATCCTGCATGTTGTGTACCTCCATATGTTTGAAAAACACCACATATGCCAACACTGTCACATTCAGGAGTGACACATACATGAGGGTACAATAGCTTCCAAGAGACTCCCCTATGCAAAGGCCAGTGCCAGATTCTCCGCAGAGGTTAGATGAGGTCAACACAGGGTAGAGAGGACAGGAGGGGACATGATACAAGCTTTTTTGATAGGTGCAGGGTGGATATCTAG
>VDFB02013652.1:0-46975 GCA_007258455.2 Sequoia sempervirens | reverse complement strand
AGTAGAGAGCTGATCTCTCAACTTGGAGATCTTCATGAAATATGAGATGATGGATTCTCCTTTCGCCATCTTGACATGATGAAGTTGTTGCTTTAATGCAAGAGCACGACTTGTGTTGTTGATCTCATACATCTCCAAAGTCTTAAGCATCTTTCTTGCCGTCTTCAACTTGGAGATGATTGGTACAGTGTGGTCTTTCACGAAATCAACCAACATCTTTTTCGCCTTAGTATCCTTCTTCTTCCATTGAGACTTCTCTTCCTCATCAGTAGGCTCGGGGACTTTGCTCTCCACGAACTCAGCTAACTCATTTTCTTCCAAGGCAAGCATGACTTTGAATCTCCAAGATGTGAAATTAGTCGCTCCCTCAAGTCTATCTTCGATCTTGAGTCTGTTCACCATCTTGATGATAAGATAGATGTGATCAAAGATGAGAATGAGAATTAAGGATATCGCTGCTTGACTAAATCTGATCAAGATCTTCCTTATACCCGCTCTAATACCATGTTAATTTTTATGATCAGATGTAAAGCACAAAAATTTAATTCAAAATCAGACAATAACACAACATATACCCTGGGAAAACCCTCCTCTTGAGGGAGAAAAACCCAGCAACAATATATCACTTATATATTGAAAATAGAACAGCAATTTTCTTTTACAACAAGGCCAATCTCAACGCCGATTGTCAACACCTCAATAGATGTAATGTAATAGAACAATCCCCTTGAGATGATAAACTTCAATCCTCTTGAAGACTACGATCTGCTAAAGATAAGTGCAAACTTGAAGTATTAAATTCAATGATCAATGAATGAGAGTGAACGCCTATAAATACAACATGAAGGTGGCTTCTCCAAGGGATGCGTCTCTTCTCCAAGGGATGCGTCTCTTCTCCAAGAGGTTGGCCCATGAAAAGATATGACTTATGAAGGGTGGCGCACTTTCACAAAAAGTCGGCCACATCAATTAATTATTATTTTAACATGAAGTGAAGCGCCTCTTCACTCAAGAATATCATCAATAAATAAATAGCCGTTAGGCTATATTTAATTTATTTCCAAGTAGAGAAATCGTGGCTGGAAGATAATCCCGACGCTACTCAATAACATCAACATGGTAGAGGCCAGGGAACGAGTCCAATAGGCTATGGTTGGGGAGTTCCATGTGAGAGAAAATGTACAAAGTCAAAGTGAGAAAATTAGGTAGCTCCTACATCGAACCTTTCTTGGTAGATGACTCAGACATCTTCCCATCAAGATACGAGAACTATCATACAAAGCCACATCTACCATTGTGCTTCGAGTGTTACTAAGTGAGACCAAGGTGGATGCCTATGTAGCCATTCAAGTTCTAATCAACCAATATGGATATCTAGGATGATAATCTTTGTATTTAGGAATTGATTAAAATCACCATGGTCCTCACTTGATATCCCCCAACAACCAGGTGGCATTTTTCATAATGATACAATTCTTTTTAAGTTTTTGAACATTATACTAATTGTCTAAATATTCTTTCACTCGTGAAGAATTGCTCGCAAGAACTTCCTGAAAATATTACACTTGTGAAATAGATGTTAAATTAAAATTGTTTTTAATATTATCTTAGATGTTTGTTATTAATACTGGAGGCCGATTATATGCTGCTTAGCCCTTGTATAAGAATATTTACCATGAACTGTTATCAAGTGAACTAATGGGATAAGAGATCTGTAGTTCTTTTAGTGCTCAAACTATCCAAAGAGCAATTTTTCTCCAATTATAGACAGATTTGTTTTGATGTGTAGTTTTTTCACCAAAAGAATTGCTTGGTAGCATATGCTCTATGTTGTTTTGAATTGAAGTTGAGTTGTGATTGCTTGGGTTTTTTGCTATGGGCATTCAAAAACTGTGTCATTCAATATTCACAGGTTTTGCGTATGAAGATATGTGTGAAATATCTCCAGATCATCGCTTTCTTGCATATTCCATCTATGTAATGGACAAGGGCTTTTTCACTTTATGTGTTAAGGATTTGAACACTGGATCTCTACACCACAAGCCAAAAGTTGATCGTGTTGATACATTGGCATGGTCAAAGGATGGACTTACTTTATTCTACACTGTATTAAACAACTCAAACAGACCATCTCGGTATGTCATGTTCTGGTTTCACTGCAATCAAAGTATAATTTCATGCTTGATCTGGTATTTGTTATTTTTTTTTTAATATGGCTCTCAACTTTTATTAATATCTTTTACTTTTATTAACAGGGCCTTTTGTAGCATTTTGGAATCGAGTGAACCTGATACCTTGTTAATGGAGGAATTTGATGATACTGCATATCTAACTGTTAGAGGCACCAAAGACTATCAGTTCATTACTGTCACTTGTTCCTCAAGCAAATCATTGCAGGTAAGTTTATCTCATTTTCTCATTTTTTGGCATTTATTTATTTAACTGCCAAATAATCTCTCTGCATGTGTGGCAATAGGTTTATATATTAGATACAATGAACCTTGGAGCAGGGTTGCATAAAGTATGGGAATGTGACCCTGATGCACATTGCTTATTGGAGCATCATCAAGGATATCTGTATATGTTTACAGATGCCCCAAGAGATGGGAATGCTGTTGATGGACATTATCTGCTTCGTCGCCCTGTTGGAGAATCCAAATCAGACAATTGGGAGGTTCGCATTTGTTTATTTTATTGTCTTAAGGTGTTCTCCCAATAAATTGAGGAGCTACAGATAGCTATATAATGATTTGCAGAAATTTGAGGATCTTTCTGCAATATGTAATGAATGTTTCTCTAAATTATCAAGCAGGATGCTCAAAAAATAGAAAATATTGAGAATTTTGGTTATGTATTTAACAACACAAAGAATATATGTTCCCAAACATTGGCAACCATACACATTCACACTGTTGTTTTTTTTAAGTTAGAAATATCACTATGTTGTTTTGCTTAGTGTTGCTTAGTGTCATCAGTTTTTAGATTAAGAAAACAAAAATAGTGATCTGTTTGCTATCGTGCATCCATGGATGGCGTAACTGTCTACATCAGGGCCTTGATAAAATCTATTTTAACTACATATATACCCTCTTAGTGATTCCAATGAAACCACCTCGTTCTGACCATGACAGATCCTTAGAAAACACTTGAAGCTCTGAAGCCCTAAAAACCATTGACAAGTCACTAAACAATCTTGGTGACTCCAATCTGAATTATTATTCTTCATCTCCAAAAACTATGCTTTATTAATGATGAACTTGGGAATCTGCCCTTAGCATGGCTTCTTGATAAAAACTTGATCACAATTGTTAAGTGAAGAGTTTAAAACTGATCTTGTTTCCTAACTGTTTGAGTTAGATCCACAACTTGATGTGTAGGAAGTCCTAGGGTATGGTTGCAAGTTACAACCAAACTTTAAGCAATAAATCATCATAGGTCTCTTCCTATGAAATTCAGATCACCAAGGTGTAGGAAACTGTCATAAATCTTAGCTGCTGGAAGAAGAAGGTAACTGAAATCTTTGTATTTAGTTATGCCAACTTGGAAATGGAGGCCAAGGATGATGTGCTGATGCTAAACCTGCAAGAAACTGATTGAAAAAAACCCTTTTAATGGCATCCTTACAAACTGCTGAGTCAAATTCTGTAACAACTACCCAATTAATCACTGATTAAGTATGGAAATCAATGAAATACATGAGGCTAATGTAGATCCAATCTAAAAAAGTCAAACAGTTTATTTTTTTTCCAACATATAGATTGATTCTACAACTATTACCATTATCACAAGTTCATTTACAATACCTTGGCATAAGTATAAAACTCTAATCATAATAAATTACAGCTGCTAGTATGCACATTTTGAAATCAGATTGATAACATATGCAACCAATCTAATTATAACAGCCATGCTCTTTCATAACAATTCAAAGATATAAGTAAAAGTCATTTACTCATCTAAATAAATAAGACACAAAATAAACAATATATCATCATTTGCATTATAGAACCTATACCATTTCCTTCTATAACTTGAAGTGGAAGAAAGAGAGAGAGAGCATCATCAAGGTGATATCCACCCTACCACAAAGCATTAGCTTCCCCATGCTACTCCACTAGAGAAGCCTGACCCATCACAAAAGATCTAGCAGTAGGTGACTAACATGTATTGTGGAATCCAAGGTGCTGAGTGAATCACTGGCAAACTAGCATGCTCTCACAACAATTTTGCATATCCATTGATCACATATGTTACAAAAGAGAGTGCATGTGCATATCAACTCAAGCAATGCATTTAAGAATGCAAACCACCAACAACAATGTTTACAGTATAAAGTGTCTCAATAATTTCACTATGATAACTGGATATTCAAAATATGGATAAACAATATCAACAAACAAGCCCGTAACTGACTTCTAATCTGTCAAATTTTAGCTTAAATAATATATTCCAATGTAATGATGTTTACGGATCAGTCCACCAAGCAATCCAATCTACAATATTATCAATTTATTAAGTCTATTCAAAATAAGTAGATTTAGGGACAAGAGGTATTCTTCCTTTGTTATTTCCTGAATCTAGAACCCTTCTAGAATCAATGGAGGGATAATATTAATTAATAAATTCAGTCCATTTCATGATAATACCCTTACATATGATGAAATACCCATTGGAATCATATATTTTCATCATAAGCTACTTAACAATTTCCAATTTGCTGATAGGAGCAAAACAAGGCAGCGTTTAAACCACCATAACTTCCACGTTATCAGGTGGAAATATAAACTTCAATATGTTACAGAAAGGTGTAAGAATGAAGAACAAAACCCAGAAATGTTTTTCCGGGAATCACAACCATTTAAGAGCAGTTTTATCTGCAATACAACTCACTACATTTGCTCATTATCATGTTGATTGATGACAAACTATCTGGACCTTTCCAAGAGGTTTATAGAGTAAGTCAAGATACAACCTTCAATGTTGTCATTGTGGCTGTCATATAAACATTGTTTATAAATAAAGTTCTTCTCACAAGCATGTTAATATTATTATTTCTCAAAGTTCTATGACTTCATCATCTATCAGTCCAGGCAAGATAATTCTTAACTCCTATGGACAATATCGATCCACAAGAATTGTTTACAACATTGCCATTGGTACATCCATCTGTGCACTTCAAGTGGGTATTCAGTTTAAGACTTCACTGTTAGTACAAATCCCTGTTTACTACATTCAAACATGATTCACTATTCAGTGAGATAACCATTGACATTGTTTTGCCCTCTCCCTATTCACTAATAATGTGTAGAAGTTTTTATATAATACTTGACTTTAGAATATTATATGGTAAAGGTATATCTATTGTTGGGACAAATACTATAGAAAAATATGTAAAGCAAGCTGTAGCTTTTGCATTTAATTTTTCACATGACAAAGTCATCGTTTGCTTTGAAAATCTCAATGTGACTATATGTTCAGATTAGCTCCTATATCTATTGCAGCCATAGAAGAAACCAAATCCCATCATAACTTAATTTGACATATGTAACATAGAGAAAATATGGAAACTTAGAAAGTCTATGAAATGGCTGTAAATAAAGAAAAAATCATGAAACTCAAGCACTCTTAAATTTGCATAGCCAAATTATTGATTTCTGCAACATGCCAGGGAAACGGTAAATTGCTAAACCTCCAATGTACTCTCAAGGCATAAAAAAAAACAAGATGATATTAGGAGGAAAGCATAGACATTTTCTGAATATGAGTATTTCCAGTTCTACATATCTCAAAGATCTAATACTAGGTATTACAATTATATCAACCACAGAAATGACAACTTTATTCAGCTACAATCATAGCTAAAATCACAGAACCTATACCTCAAAATTCAATGTTGAATAGTTTTAAAAAGAATTGTGATTGAATATGCAGTACGCTTCTCAGCCTTTCGCCTGGCTGCTTGAGCCTGCTCTCTTTTTTATTTTTTGAATTTGGAAAAGCCATTTCATATTTGTAACTTATCATGACTGTCAAATTCCATCTTCTGTAGGCAGCTCCCCCTTGGAAGACTTTCCCCTCGATCTCCTTCCCATTTTTTAAGTTATTGCAGCTGGCAGCATAAAGTCAGATGCGACAACCTTTTACCAGGTTCCTCCACGATAGGCTTGCATGCAGAATCATGGAGGCTCCAACCAGGCACGTGGACAAGAATGCTTTCCCCTTATTTTTGGTTTTATACTATTCTTTTTAAAAATAATAAAATAAGAATATTGCAAAGTAATGTTATTCATTAATAATATTAATCATATACATATATTTTTTAAAATCTATAATAATTTTAATACTAACTATAATGTTATTTATTTGACAATAATTTTATTATCTTGTTATAATAATAATTAAATAAAATGTTATTTTGCATTATTATGCCAATTCTCATTTAGTTTGCGTCCCATTTTGATGGAATGCCAAAATGCAATTATATATCAACTGACAACACACTCTTGTACTAGGTTTGGCTCATGACCCAATATGGATACAAGCATTCCAGATTATTAATTTGCATAGATTTATTTAAATCTAATTCATTCTCATGCAATATATTTAGGCATTATTTATAAAATAATATAAATATTCAAATATCGAAATCTGAAATCACTAATCTTATTCACACACATGCAACCTAACTACATGAGTCTAGACAAGGGTGTGTGTGTGTGATTCCATCATAGCAAGTTACCTCCACTAGCTAGAACCTTTTCCTTGATAATACTCTCTCTCTCTAACCTGAGAGAATGTGTAATGCCCTACCCCAAATTGGCCTACAAATTTTTTTAGGTTTCACCATTTAACCAGTTCAGGCATTTTGTCGAACAGTTTACCAACCCACTGTTTGTACTTTTTGAATTGTTTGTTCACTGTCTTCATGATATTTTTGTATGCAATTTGCAAATTATACATTTCTTAAACTCCTCATAAATCCCATTATAGGAACAAATATATTCAAGCATCATCATATAATTTGCTTGTACAAAATATGCTCAGCAGATTCAATATTCAACTCAGAAATTTATTGATTAATAACAGAATATAGTTTTTTCATTAGATTTCCGGTAATTTCTTAATTTATTTCATTCTGATTGGCTTGACCCTGGTAATAGAATGAAATGTCCCTGAAGAGCTCATATCACTGTAATGTCCCCAATTTTGCGAGCATCAGAGTTCGGTGGATTTAGCCTATTCTTAGCCCTCGTAGGCTAATATGTATGGTTAGAGGGTCTCTTTTGGAGCTTGGCTTGGCTTCGGATTGTCAGAATTTACCAGTTGGCTTTCGTTCGGGGTCATTCGGACATCATTTGCCTGACTTGCTATTTTTAGTAAGTAAGGTCATTCAGCGGAGCACCCCTGCTATTTTTAGCAGTATGATTTGGTCGTGTGCAAATTCAATCACTTATTCACCAGCTTCAGACGGTTCGTGAATCAGACGTATTTTGAGGGAGATATTAATATTTTAATTGTCAAATTAAATATTAATTATTTGAAGCTTATATTATAAAGTTATAATATTATTTAATATTATAACTTAAGTGATTTATTTAAGGGGTCGACCAACATTGAAGAGGGGCCACTTTTTAATTATAATTTATAATTAAAAGTGCGTTCGAGACTTTGGAAATATTAAAAGTTAAAATTCAATTTTATTTCAATGATGCCTTTTGAGGAAAAAGTCGACCCTCTTGAGAATATAAGGAATTTTCATTGTGAAGAGATCATTATGTTATGAAATCGATTTTTGATCAAGTCTTCTTCCAGAGAACGAAGCCAAGGGTTTCAGTTGTCTACAGGCATTGGAGAACGAGCCATCTTCAGTGTTGCAGTTCAGAGGCTGTGAAATATCAGCTGATTTATTGCTTTCAGAGAGGTAGCTTCATTCAGAGGTTATCACAGAACTTATTCAGAGATTGCATCTTCAGGGTTTTTGGTTTGGAATTCATCTAGAAGGGTTCTTCATTTCCAGGCGCCATTTTCCAAGATCTGGACACATCTTTCAAGGGTTTTACAATCTGCTGCAAATACCAGGTTTTTACATCAATAATATTGTTGCTTTTTAAGTTGCATGTCATTAGATCTTGCTTGTAATCAGCATAGTAGATCAATAAACCTATTGGTATCAATAAATCAATCAGTTTCCATCATTTGTAGACGTGTGGTATTTTATTTAATTTTTATATGCAATTTCTTTCAAAATCGCACTTCAATGGTTTATGCAAAAACACAAAAAAAACCAAAAACGTTCAAAAATAAGCAAAACAGACAGTTTCAGAAAAACAGTGAGAACAGGGGTTTCTACAATCACCCCCAGCAACTTCAGCGTTCCAAAATATCATGTCTGGTCCTTCCTTTGTCTTTCATGCTTTTCAGACTATGGGACGGCTACACTTATAATTGCAGTTCTTCTTCTGTTTACAGCTCCTATAAGAGTCTGCGTAATAGAAACAAGGGACACAGCAATGACAAACCTCTGACAGTATTTGTTTCACCTGCTAAACTTAATTTTACTTTAATCCCATGTCTAGCATTTCCGTAATCGACTTGCCAATTCTAACGACACCTCAAGCAATATGCCTTCATGATATCATGATAGAGGAATATTTAGTTTAATGGTGCGATTGCTCTCTACCCTGCGCACTGGAAACGAAACTCCCATATATGATTCGATGAGTACATAAACAGCGACTTTTTTTAAATAATATCTTTACTCTGTTAATATTCCCATCCCAACCATTCTCCACAATATGATACCCACTCTTTATTCTTTCTCAATTTTCATTACTCCTCATCAATTCTTCTGCAATAAATTGCCATGTCTTCTTTAAATCTGGCCACATCATCACCTGTGAACTTCAGGAAATATCAATCAAATGCCTTATCATATTATTTCTTTCAAGTGATAGCCATTATATTCCCGAACATAGAGCTATGGATTTATATGGCTTTCAAACTGTCCAAATTTAATTATATTCGAATGGCCTCTTTTCTTTCGTCCCAATCTTTGTCGGCAACTCCTTATAATAGTCGCCCCCCTTTTGATATGAGACTCAACTTCCTAGGTGACTCCAACCTAAGCGGCTCCAATGATATATGAATCAACTCCTTAATTCTACCAACCGAATGATTCTTTAATGGTGGTTAAGAGAAATAAGACGACTTAATAACCATGCCAAGAGTTTATTTGACTCCAAAGCTGACGAAGATTCTTGTCTGACTCACTATGCCACGCGAGACCAAGGAAGTCAATTAAAGTTTCTTCAGTGGTAGCTTCAAACTTCACCTGTAGCCGTGAATTCTTGACTTTTCAACTTCCTAGCACCCGATTAGAGTCTGACTTAATCTGATAGTAAATTAAATCTTCTTTAATTCTGTCGACGACTCATATGAAGTAATCACTCACAAACAGGCAATGGTGAATTTGAATAATATAATGGACAGCCCGATAGGAATTCTGAATTTTGAATAATATAAAATGTTTCCCTATTCTAGTCTACATTTATTTGGAAATGTATAGAGTATTGCATTGCAAGCTCACTAGTGTTTTCACTTTTCTGATGTCATCTTTACTTTGCATTCCTACTATGAATTAATACCAACATGCTCCATTTTGAACAAAAAAAGTGTAATATGTTTTTATTATTGGAGACAAGAGACCATAATGGAGAAATCCTTTCTATTCAACAAAATGTTGGATGTGGAAATTATATGAAATTTTAAAATGTTGTTCATATTGCAAGTTTAAATGACTTGTAGCCTTGAATTTTCACAATTATTATTGTAAAAATTCAAGTCTGCAGCTTGTTTAGTTGAAATTTTGTTCATTTGCAAGTTAAAATGACTTACAAGCTTGAATTATAATTGTGAAAATTCAACACTTTCATTCTTCAACATAGAAAGGAGTCGAAGGATATTAAATTGTGAAAATTACATGCTGTAGGTCGTTAAAACATGCAATATATATTTTGAAATCGGGTATGTGAGTATGGTACACTAGTATGACAAAAATTTCTTTGGGGTTGGGTACATTCTAGGTACATCCATACAAAAATCATATAAAAATCATAAATATTTACATATTTGTAGCCTAAAAACATGAACTAAGCTCAAAATATCACATATCAAGCATATGTTAAACAAAACTACCATACATGTAAATTATAATATGCTAATTCAATACTAAGTTGTCAAACTTAAATGTCATAATAGATAGATATTGGGAAATTTAAACAATTTATAATTTACATTGTACAAAATGTGTAACAATATTTGGAAAGTTAAACAATTTAAAGTATCTAATTGTTGTACCCAAAATATTTTTTTTGCTTCAATAAGGCATTTTGATAAAATGGTGTAAATCTTGTAAAATTGTCGTCGAAAGTCAATTTTAGGTCAAACGAAGCATGGGCTTTTTGTGGGTTTATTATCAAGAGGATACTTGCAAATTTTGAAAATTTTGAAAATAGGGTTTTAGGCCCTTGTTTTTAGAAAAACCCTAAAAATATGACCTTATCAGAAATGACTCAAAATGATTTTGATTGGCTTATTCCTCGTCATGATCACACTGGTCCAGTCAGAATCACAAAAGAGTCAATTTTGCTCTGGTGGGTCTATTTCACTTTTTTAGGAGAAAAGAGAGGACCTCCGAGGTCATCAATGGTAGATGGCCATTAGCAAGTATCAAGATCTAAGCTTCAAACGCTGCACAAATGAGTCTATGGTGAAAGATCCTCGAAAACATGCTTCATGACGGAGGGGAATTTCAAAAGTTGAAAAATGCAAAAAATAAACCAAGTTTGGAAGATGCACGCCTTGCTACAAGGCAGATGCCTTGACAGTCAACACCTTGGTCAACATTTTCAAGTGCCCATGCACGCGAAATGACGAAAGCCCTCACAACGGTGAATGCGTTCACGTCAACAACAACGGTGATCATCTCAAGTCAATGACACGGTAAACGTGAAGTGTGAGAAGAGTAAAATCATTGAAAATAGTTGCCAACTGGAGCCAGAAGCGCCCCTGCAGGCCAGGGGTGCCCATGAATCCAAGGCCTCAGATACAGTCATTGAGATTTGCAATTTTGGGGCTTCTCTTTAGAATCTTGCCAACTTCGCGATGAATCTAGCATCCTGATCACGGGATTGGTGAAACGCTCAAAAACGAGGATCAAGCGAGAAATGTTGAAAGTCAACAAACTTGAAATTGATGGAGTCTAGCAAGGAAAAGCGCCCTTGCAGGCTAGGGACGCCCAAGAATTAAAGCACTAAGAAGTCAGTTTTAGAGTTTGCAGCTTCCAAGCAGTTCATTTCTACTTCAATCCAGCTTCGTAGTGAATCCATCTGCTAGCTCAGAAGACCTGTTGAATGCTAACAAATGAAAATCAAATAGACACATGAAATGGAGGAAAAGTTGAAAAGACATGAGAATTGGCTAACACTAAGCAAAAATGCGCCCTGCTAGCAAAAGGCGCCCAACTATTTGAGGCCTCAGATGCAGCTTTCAGGTGTTATAACTTCTAGGAAGTCCTCCGTTTTGATCAGTTTTCACCATGAGTTCGTCAGCAAGTTCACTGGAACAGTCAAACATCCGACAATGAGGACGGAACTGGAGCATTTTTTCAAAGGTTACAAACTGGAAATGGTGTCTCAGAAGCACAAAAGCTCCCCTGCAAGCCAGGGGCGCCTAGAAATTTGAGCCCCCTGAAGCAGTTTTTAGAGCTTGCACAGCCAGTTATCCTTTTCAGAATTCCTCCAGCTTCGCGATGGATTCAACATCTAGTCCACGAGGATCATCAATCACCGACAGCTGTAGATCAAAGCACGGGAGGTCAAAGTTGAAGAAATTGAAAATCATCTAAAAAATGGCTAACATTGTGTTGTACCCCAAAATTAAAATTTTTGTTACACTTAGACATTTTGAAGAAATGAGTAAAAGTCTTGTCAAATCAGTCAAAAAGGTCAAAATTTGTGTGTGCGTGTCTTGCATGGAGGGTTGAAACACAAATTTCTCAATTTCTGACGATCTGGGTCTGCTAAGAGCAGCTTAACCTACAAAACCCAGATCTCAGTTTTTCATCCCTAAATTTTAGGAAAACTGCTATTTTTAGAAATTTTCTCAGCCGGTAAAGTTTTCCGGTTTTTCTCGGGTTTCTTTCAAACGGATACCGCAAAATTTTCTAAAAATAGAAAATTTCTAAAAAATAGAAAGTTGGTCCCAAGGTCCCGAACCGATTTTGATTGGCCAAAATGTGTCCAGATCGTCGGTTTAATCTTAAAATAATCCATGGCCCCATCGGGTCTATTCAACTTTTTTTTAGCATATCCGGAGTTCCGAGGTCATCAATGGAGGTCATCCCACCGCCAGGGCATTTATCATCAAATTTCCGGCAGAAGGTGAAATAACATGCACGAAGAACGAGAAAGAAAAAATTGGAAAATCATGAAAATTTTCTAAGTCTGGTGAATTTGGGCGCCCCAGTTGAAGAAAGGCGCCCACCTTTTTAGGGCACCAGATGAAGGAATTAGGGTTTGAATCTCAAATGGAAGTTGCTCAGTTTTCAGTTAGCTTCGCGATGGATATCCCCGTCAGAGCATCCGACAATCCAGTCTCCAGCAAATTTAAGTCAAAGTGGAAGGTATAAAATGAAGATCTGAAACTTGAAGATGAATAAATTGAAAATTTTTCTAAGTCTGGTGAAACTGGGCGCCCTAAGAAGAGAAAGGCGCCCAACTTTTCAAGGGTGCAAACAGATGAATTTGCAGTCAAAGCTATAACGGGAGGTCTTCTGAATTCAACTGGCTTTCCAGCGAGACACTCGGCACGTCAATCGGAGTTCGCAGTCACCAGATACGAAGAGTTAAAAGTAGGGTCCGACAAAGGCTGAGAACCAAAGTTCAGAAGCAAACACAGAAAATCAAAAAATAAAACTAACACTGGTGAAAGTGGGCGCCCCCCTTGAAGAAAGGCGCCCAAACTTTTGGAAGCCTCAAAGATACTTTTTGGCAGAAGTGTCTCCAAAAGACCCCTCTTCATTCTCCGTCAGCTTCGCGATGAGCACAAACATTCAGCATTCCGACGTCCGAAGCTCAAGATTTAACAAGATCATCCGTGGAAGAGAAGTTAATGAAGGACTTGGAAATCAGAAAAAATGGCTAACACTGAAGAAGTTGGGCGCCCCTAGAAGGAAAAGCCTCCCGTGAATTCGGAGGTCGAAATCAAGTTTTTAGCTGGAGGTGCCTCCAGAACGTCTTTTTCAGAATCAGTCAGGCTTCGCTGTGAATCACCCAGCTCGTCTGTCGGGTTGATCTGTCAATGGGAAATCAGAGGCGAAGTGGCATGTTAAAATGGAGGAAAGTTGAAAAAAGTCGAAATTTTGACTAAGTCTGGTGAAGTTGAGCGCCCCTCTTGAAGAAAGGCGCCCAAATCTTCCTGCCTTAGAAATTTTTGAAGATTTTCAAAATTTCAAATTTGTGAGAAGAGGAAGATGGTGTCCAAATCCAAGAAGCTAAGTTTTAGGGTTTTGAAATAAAAGCAGAAAAGAAAGCAAAACCTAAATCAGACCCTAAGTCTATTTAACACCTCTTTTCAATGTATTTTTCATTATTTTTGCAGGTAGCATCCAGAGGAGAAAGTTGGAGCAGCAAGTTTGAGAAATTTTTGTGATTAAA
The DNA here is from genome assembly GCA_007258455.2 of Sequoia sempervirens. Lineage (NCBI taxonomy): Eukaryota > Viridiplantae > Streptophyta > Pinopsida > Cupressales > Cupressaceae > Sequoia > Sequoia sempervirens. The sequence continues at coordinate 33,260 of VDFB02013652.1, read as the reverse complement.
GAATTCATAGTTGCTGGTTTTACATCAGATTTTTCAGACCAGCAAGCATAAACCCTTGCTTTTTCAAGCTTTTTGTTCCAGAAGATCAAGTTTTTCAAGCAGAAGGCCAAGGCTTTCAATTTTTCAGTCATCTGGGTCTTTTTGCCTCCACCTTCTGAAGAATTTTTCAAGAAACTTCATCAAGTTGCAGCAAGTGCTTTTATCTTGCATGTCAGTGAAAACCTCAGAGCATTCATATTTCAACCATCTGGGTCCTTTCCAATCAGTCTTCTGAAGAAAACCCATATCGCAGCTTTTTTCGAAAACCTAGGGTTGGCTGCTTTTTCGATCAAGCGTCAGGGTTTTGCAAATCCAATCAACTGGGTCCATTTCTAATGATATTCTGAACAAAACCCAGATGCCAGCTTTTTTCAGGAAAAATTGAAGAAATTAGGGTTTGCTGCTTTTTCAGTCAAAATTTAAGATTTTCGAAAACGGACGATCTGGGTTATCTTGCATTGATATTCTGAACAAAACCCATATCTCAGAAAAATTCTCAAAAAATTCGTCCGTTGAAGCATAAAAATCAGCATTCTAAAAATAGAAATTGCACAAGACTTGTCTGAACCAAGGCGAGTTTACAGTTGTTCTTCAAGTTTTCTGAAATGGAGTACACTCCTAATGTTTTCAAGTCCGAATCAGCTCTCTTTCATAATTACATCAAAACAGCTGAGACAGACTTGCATCATGTTAAGCCGGTGTTCGATCTATATCCCTTGGAGAGAGCAGGCAACATTTCAATCAAGAACCTCGGTCATTCTGGACTCCTCGCAGCAGCGTCTATTCCTATATCAGTTCAGAGCCTTGAGTTCGTAATCGCTTGCATTAAGCATTACAACCCGGCTACTAGGGAGATCCAGTCAGCGGATGGCAGGTTGATTTGCAGTCTAAAGCCTGACATGGTCGAAAGGTGTTTTTTCCATTCCCCCATGGCCTGAAAGTGTAACTCTTTCGAGGGATGAATGTGAAAAGATGTGGAACATGCATAAGGACAAATACAGCAAGAAGATTGCACAGAGATGGATGAAAGAAAAACATAAGACATTGCCCAAGAATGTCGGGCGAGGAGAGTTCAAGGACGAGGTTGCCATCATCATCACTTTGCTCAACAGGGTCACTGGTTCAGCAGATGCCACCAAGTTCCAACCTTGGATGTTTTATGCCATACCTCACATTATGAAAAAGACTGAGTTTTATGATTGGCCTACTTTGATAAGTGACTGCCTACATCAGCAAATAACAGAATATTTTCAGTTTCATGTATTCCACATGGTGTCATATCTAGTCTATTTGGTGGCCTACCAAGGTCAATTCAGAGGATTGAACACCGAGGGGTCATTGAGCGTTCAACACATATATAACTATTATCCCTAGTTGGAATTCACAAAGTCGTTGCACCACTACAAAAGGGTGAACGAGGCATTCTTGATGTACACGGTGCGTGACTTAGACAATGAATTGCACGTCCGCATCTCTTCAGTTGCCAGGGCAGCAATGGCAGAATGGGCAGATTGGTTTATACAGTTTCCTACCTTTACCTATCTCAGGGTTTATGGTTATTCAGGTGCCCCGCTCATGTTGCCAAGGTATCCGTCAGACGAGGTCATCTTCATGGAATTCTTGAGGCAAGCTCACGGTGTTCATATAGTCTTGAGAAATAGAAAGAAACCCTCTCTTCACTTTCCATTAGGGTTGGGTATTTATACATGCAGGACCGCTACAGATGCCAAGACAATTGGAGAAGAGCTAGATAAATTTGGTCTGAAATCCTACAGTGAGAGGCGGTCATTTGACCCTCATGGTGTCTACGCTGGCCGGTTGGAGAAGAACTACAATCACATACCCGCACTTGAAGATTTTTGGGCTAACTGTGCAGATGAGTTTGAAGTGCGAAGGCGTAGTTACAGCAGGTTGACTCTCCATCAGATGAAAGACTGTTTGAATGAAGACATTGAAGGACTCTCCGATGATGATGAAGATGTGCTTCTACCAATGTACACTCAGAAAAGAATCGAGGATCAGCCTCTTCCACAAGTTAATTGGGCAAACAAGGAATCTCTTTCAGTTGAAGACAGAACAAAACAAGTTGTGGAGTATAGTAAGGTTTTCCTAGTGCTTAAAAGGAAGAACTCTATTCCAGTAGCAGAGCCGCCAAGGATAATTCCCTCTTCTTCCACAGCACAGTCAAAAGGAAAGGGTAAAAGTCAGTCTCAAGATGGCATCAAAGGCAGTAGATCGAATAAAAATGTAAGAAGAAGGATGGATTTCTCAGGCATAGTCATACAGGAACAGCCTACAGTTGATTCAGAAGTTCCTCTTGACGAGCCCATACCTCAGAATGAAGCAGAGGAGCCGCCTTCAACACATGTTCCTGTACCTTTGACGGGTTCGTCACCAATTCATATTGATCTTGATATCGAAGATGATGAAGAGATTGCAGCAGTACCTCCTAAGGAAGTTAGTAAAGATACTACGGTGTCTTGGCTTGAGAACTCCTTAGGAAGGGTTAGGAGAAGGCCTTCATATCAAGTGAGTGTCGATGATCTCGATAACATCTATCAGGAACCTCCTAAGAAGAAGGCAAAGAAGCAAGTTCATTTTGATAGGAATCCCGATAACGAGATTGTCATAGAGACTGCAGTGCCCCCAGAAGATAAGAATAGGGATGAGGTGAACATGGATGATTTTGTCATGGTCAAGGCTAATCTCGGTAGAAATACCAGACATGCAGATTTGAGTCTCTTCAAAGTTGTATCTGAAAACCTTCATGAAAGAGTGCTAAAAGACGGAGAAGACAAGGCAGCCCTCAAGGCTGAAAATCAGCAGCTTAAGCTTTTCATTTCTAACCTTGCTCGTGGTTCCTCACAGGCAACTCAGTTGCTGCCCCAGGTCTTAGAGACACCAGCTGATCATCATCAGTTAAGACAGCTGGTCATATGTGGGAAAGAGACTCAGGAGTGGATCGAGAGCTTCATTGTCAGAGGAAAGGAGATCTTGGCTCAGATGTTCCAGTTGAGAGAAAACGCTCATGAACTTCGTCAAGGCATCCAAGGATTTGAACAAACATTGGCTGAAGTAAAACCTAGGCATGAGATTATCATTGCTGATTTAGACACAGCCTACGGTTCAGCGGTTTCAAAGGAGCACAAAAGGCAAATCCTTGCTTGGAGAGAGCGTCATGTTTTCAAAATTAAAACTTATGAGAGAATATCTGAAGAATTCATCACCTACAGACAAAGGGTGGTTGAAGCTCTCCTTTTCATCAGCGAATTTGTCATAGAGATCCCCTCTCAGTACAGTCTTGAGGATGGTTCTTACGTCGGGCTTGAGGAGGTGCAAAATCAGTTCCAGAATGTTGTTCATAGTTGCAGCCCAGTTGGTGGAAGGATAGGTCATGTTTCAATGATGTCAGCAAAGTTCAATAAAGCGGCCAATGAGATTGAAGATTTCCAGAGATCTATTGCAGATGCCGAAGATATTCTTGAAAAGCGGTGTTTTGCTGTTGATGGCATAGATGCACCGAATTGGGACACAATCTCAGACTTCCTAGCGGATGTGATCGAGCTTTAAAGCAGCTTTCTTCTAGAAGCTTTTTTCCCGCTTTCTTTCTATTCTTGGAATAATCCTTATCCATTCTTTGAGGATAGAAAGAAGATAAGATGTAATAGTTGGCGCCCGCTTTTTCTGCTTTTAGGTTTCTTCTTTCTAGATTTAGTAATAAAGCTTGCTTGCTGAGCAAGCCCTAGATTGTGAAAGCAAGGAGATTTTAGGGTTCCCTACTCCTCTGCTTCTCTATAAATAAGAGCCTTTGCTCATTTATTTTTCTTTAACCGTGCTAGTGAGAACAAAACGCTGAGCCTATTGTGCCTTCTATTTGTTGCTCAAGTATTGTTCATTTGTATTGTGATAAGCAAATTGTTGAGCCTCTTTAGCCAACAAGGAGTTAGTAAGATTGCTGTTTTCTATTGTGTTAAGAATAAGTTTGCAAGCCTCCTTAGCTGCAATTTCTTGTTCAAGCATGTTAGAAGGGAGTTTTTGTTTCAGAGATTTGAGTAATGAAATCATGAGCCTCTTTTGCCTTGGTCTAAAATCTCAGATTTCCGTTATCTATGTTATGCTTTTATGATCTTTATTTCAGCTTACAGTGAAGTGTGTAGTTGTTTGTTGGGAGAGAGATTGTTAAAGTATTTTTGTCAGAAAATCTGCCTTGTTAATTTCTAACTTCTCTTGCTCTGCTATTACTTGAGAGGTTAGGAACGTCTTTAGTTTAAGTTAGTCGTAGTTGAACTTCTTATCAGAAAATCTCAGCTACGGCGTTTGTGTTTAAAAAACCTTGTGCTCTAAGCTGATCCAAAAAGATAGGCAACTTAGTTTTAGTTTAATTTCTTTCAAACACCATCAGCAAGAGGGAGCTTCCCCTCCTAATTTGAAGAGCAGTTTATCTGTGCATAGCTGTCCGTTTTCAAATCCGCATTCCAGAGGTGCGAATTTAAACGCCAACACCATTGGCAAACAAAAGCACCTTATCTCAAGAAGGCGCCTAGAAATTTGAGCCATCAGAAGTCATTTTCAGGGTTTGTTGCTTCTAGTAACATCTCTTCAGAGTTGATTCAACTCCGTAGTGAATTTGTCAGCCAGGCCTTAGGATCAATCAGGCAATCGGAATTTAGGATCAAACAACACTAGTTCATCACAGAAAAAGACCAAATTCTTCAAAAATATGCTAACACTAGTAAAACTTGGATGCCTAAAGTCAAAGTGGGCCTTGTTTGACTTGAGTTATGATTTTTGAAAGGCTTCCTCATGCCTAAGCGTCCCAAAATTTGGGGAAAACTTCTAGTTAACAATCAATCACGCAAGTTGACTCCTCAATTAGGTTTTTGAATGCCCTAACTGATGCTTCCACCTCCAAATTGATATTTATCAAGCATCTAGGTGTCTTTTCTTCATTATTCTTTGCAGGTTGAAGAGTAAACACATATTTTTCTCCACAACGCCATTTGAAGGATCAAATGACGAAGGTTTTCAACGTTCTTCATATTTTCAAGAACAGGTTGCACAAAAGGACATTTTTCAAGACCTCATATCTCAAGGCATCATTTTTCAAAGGCAGCAGTTCATATCTCCAGCTTTTCCCCCCAAATTCTTCTACTTTTATCTTAGGTTTTCTTGCATGCTCGAGCAAGCTCCATTTCTTCACAGATTTGACCTTCTGGGTTCGTTCAGCACAACATTGGCCACAAAACCCACTTGCCAGAATTTTCCGAAAAAGTTGCCCTGCTGCACCCATTTTTTAGGGTTTTTGCAAAAAGTCATTGTTTTTAGAAACTGACATTTTGGGTTTGCTTAGCACAGAGGTACCTACAAAACCCATGTGCTAGAATTTCTCAGGAAAAAATAGCTTCCACAACTTCTACTTTTGAGGGGTTGTTGCAGGTCCAAGAAAAAGTCTTTTTTTCAAAAAACTATCATTCTAGGTTCGTTCAAAATGATATTCTCAACAAAACCCACGTCTTCGAATGTTTTGTAAAGAATGCCTCTCAAGGAAGCTATTTTTAGCCTCTACGAAAAAGTTGTTCAAGTATAGGCATGTGCCCAGTCTTTCTTCTAGATTTTTAGTATGCAGTTCTCGCAAGTCAAATTCAAGACCAAATCGGTCTTGATTCACAATTTCGTGAGAACACTCGACATCGGCTTACATCAAGTGCATCTGGTGGTTGATTTGGACAATTTGACAAGCGTAGACACTCAAAGTCCACGAATTCCATATGGTTTCATACCTCGTATATCTGATAGCCTTTCAAGGCTAGTTTAGAGGGTTGAATACTGTTGGAATTCTGGGTGTGCAACAAGTTCATGAGCATTTCTCATAGCTAGAGTGTTCATAGTCAAACTTCGCGGTTTGATCGTGCAACACTCTTCCATTGAGAAAAATCAAGAAAAGCGTCAGAAGCATAAAGTTGTAGAAGAAACATAGGTCATCACTCCAGTTACAGAGCTGCCAAAGTTACCAATTAGTGAATTCCCAGTTGAAGTGTGCAGATATTTCTAGGATTGCTCAAGTTGCTGACAAGTAGTAAACTGACAGTTGAGGCATGTGATGATCTTCGGATGATGAGGTAGTTAACAACTTCCTCGAGGAGATGATTGCTTGAGATGGAAACCGGTGAACTACTAGTTGGGATGTCCTACCTTTTCCAAAGATAGCATTTAAAATAGTAGTTAAACTTACGCCTTTTCCAAGTTAACTCGTTGTCCCACCTTTTATGCATGTCTATTTTTGGAGACACCTTTGTACAGTTGCAGCTAGTTTTAGTTTTAGAATCAGTTAACTAAAGTAGTCTTTTCAGTTAACGATTAGTTACCTTTATTTAGACATAGGAATAAATCTTGCTGATTGGCAAGAACTGAGTGATAACTCAAGGAGATTTTAGGCTTCCCTACTCCTTTGAGTGTCTATAAATAAGAGCAACCTTGCTCATTTTTGTTTAATGGTACTTCTTATAACAAAACGCTGAGCCTTTGTTCCTTCAACTTTGTTATTTAGTATATGTTCTTGAACCGTACTTGTGATAACAAAACGCTGAGCTATTTTTGCTTGCTTTCTTGTTGTTCATGTACTTGTGTTCAATCTTTGTTCAAGTGTAAATTGGTTGATCATATGTTGTATGATTGTCCTCTTTCATACAATTTGCTGTCCCAACGTGTAACCATTGTTTGAGTTTGACAAAATAAGTCAAAAGTACAATGAGTCTTTGATCCAAAATCTCAAGATCTTTCAATATATTGTTGTTTCTATAATCTTTGTTTCAATCTACACCTCGAAAGAGCAATTAGCCTTTGAGGGAATTTGGAAATTAAGTTTATCGTTTGATGTTGTTTCTTATAATCTATATTTCAGCCTACACCTCGAAAAGAGCAATGAGCCTTCAAGGGAATCTTGATATTTAGTTTATTGTTTGATGTTTTGTCCTTATAATATTTATTTCAGCCTACACCTCGAAAGAGCAATGAGCCTTCAAGGGAATCCTGAGATCTAGTTTATTGTTTGATGTTTTACTTTCATAAACTCTATTTCAGTGTACATTTGAAAGAGCAATGAGCCTTCGGATGCATTCTGAGAACTAGTTTGTCTAAGTTACCCAAATCATTCCCCGTTACTTTTAAATCCTCTTGCTTTGAATTTACTTGAGGAGATAGAAGCGTTATAAATTTAGGCCTAGTTGTAGTTGAGCTTACGAAACTAGAGAAAACCTCAGCTGCAATGCAAAGATTTTTATAAACCTTGTGCTCTCAGCCGAGATAAAAAGATAGGGATTTAGTTTACTTTACTTTTTACGCATAAACGACAAAAGAGGGAGCTTCCCCTCCTAATTTGAAGAGCAGTTTATTTGTGCATAGCTGTCCGTTTCCAATACGCACTCCAATGGTGTGAATTGAAACGCCAACACTAACTTTATTATCATAGATTAATAATATTAAAATTTTAATTTTTAATATTAAATTTACATTATGATAAAACTTTAATAATTTATAATTCGTATAGTTGTAAATATATAAAATTAGATTAGACTTTTATTTCTATATAAACATTATAAGACAATATATAAATATTAAAAATTAAAAAATAGTTTATAAATATTACCATATTAAAATAGAATAATAAAAATAGAATTTGTGGCATGGCAATAGATGCTAGAATGGACTTTACAAATTAGTATAAAAAATCTCTTAGGTGTGCAGCTTGATAGGTATTTAACATGGTATATATGAGTTTACCCTAAGTTTCATCCTAGGCAAATCATGAGCAAGCATTTTTCTTGCAAGTGTTTTTGGAGCACATGAAATGCAAAATAATGTGGTTATTTATGGATAAGGGTCTTGTCGATCACAAAACTAAAAAAAGTGCATTAAAAAATCCATATCCATTGACGTTGACCTAGATTTGAGTTAAAATCAGTACCCAAAAGAATTTGAACCTTGCCCAATTCTGCAGTTAATTCCGATTGGTACACAATTTTGGTATGAATTGTACCTAGAAACGGGGTTATATCTAGATGATTCAATAATGTAGCATATTATGAACAAAATTACAAAAAATCATATTATTTCCACATCCAACATTCTATTGATCTTTGAGTTTTAATCAACACTTTCAATATAGAAAGGATTTATCCATTATCAGCTCTTGGTTGGTTGTTTAACTTTAAATATTAGTAAAGTTTTAAAGGTTAAACTATGAAATTTGAAGCACGCTGGGCCTCTCCCTTGTCTTGATCATTTTGCAAGGAAAGGCCAAAAAAATGCAATAAAAACCTGGATATTTTGTGTCTCCAATTGTGTTCCTTAAATTGCCAATAGAGTGACCTAAATCGCCACCAATCATTGCCCCTGCTTGAAATGCAAAAAGCATAAAAGGTTTTTAACATTAGGTGAAAAGAACAAATTTATATTGATTTAGATTGAGGCCCACCCCTATGCTACATCTAGTTCTTGGATTATTTTGAGTTTGGTTATTGTTTATGCCTATTGATACCATTGATGACAGGATATTTAAACATTTAAGTCCATATGATGATTTGATTTTGATTATGTTACATGTTTAGTAATCTGACTATGATGATTGATCTAATTTTATGTTGGTTATTGAGTTGTTTAATTTGAATCTGGAAACTTAATGATGAATGAATGAAACAAGTGGTGTAAACCAATCATGTTGCAATTGGATGAGTATGAAAATTATGGTTAATGAAAATGGGATAAGATAGGTGGCTAATGATTTTTCAGTTATGTTATTGGATATTTATGCTATGTGAATTATGAAACTTGTGTAAATGCAATGGTTTGATTTTTATATGAATATGATTTACTTGGATGGATTAACGTGTGTATTGAGTGTGCAGGTACACTTTCCATGGCCAATGGAAATTGGAGGTGACCCTTGGGAACCCTGAGTAAATTAACCAGTGAAACTGAGCTAAAGTCCATATGGAGGGACTATAGTTCCATTATGTAATGTATTTTATTCGTAATATTATTTGTGAATGTTTGTAAATTGATTTTTATTGCCCTGTCAGTCCATCTAGGAGATGAGTTGTCCATCCAAGTGGACAAACTCGGATTTTAATTTTAAGGTACTTTTTGGGGATTGAAAAGTGATTTTTTAAGTGTTTTTATGGGTTTAAGGTCCCTAGGGAAGGTACCTATGGGTTAGGTACCTTTTTAGCTCAAAATTTTGGGTCAATCTCAAGATTGGGCACTCTTTTTGAGGCCTTTAAAAGCTTTGACGAAATTAAGGTTTTGGGAAGTGGGATGGGGACTAGTCTCTTTCCATCCCCACTTCTCCAAGTTTCCTTGAAAGGCTCCCAAGTTCTCACACGTGTGAGAACACATGGGTGAGTGTGCCTGGAAGAGAGAATGGGAGGTTGACAAATGTCAACTCCCTATTCAAAGGAATTCAAACTTGAGTTCCTATAAAACAAACTCAAAAACAAGGGTTAGGGGATTCTTTTTGCATTCTTGATTTTGGTTGAAATTTGGGGGTTGAGGAGTTTGAAGAAAAAGCTTGGAAGAAGAGGAGTTGTGTGGATCCCCAACCCATCCTTCCCCCAAGCTTGGTTTTGAAGTAGATTCACCACTCTTTATGTTTCTCTATGTTTTTATTTGAAAGATTCCATGTGTATGTAAAAATGTGCTTGGTATTTTATCTCTTGTGTTTTGCTTTGTATGCTCATTTCAAAATGCTTTTGGTTCTTGTTTTCTTGTATTGTTGAATGTGGTTTATGTGATGGGAAAAGGGTTGTACAGGGATAGGCTCACCCAAAATTTGGGAAGAGCATCCCTCTTTGGGGATGGTATGGAGTAGGAACCTCCATGGGGAAGTTTAATCCCTCCTTGAGAGGAGAGGCTCAAAAAGGGTATGAGTACCCATATGTAAATTGTGAAATGGTAGAAATGGTTTCGGTGGTATGGGTTTTGGAGAAAGAGAAGATATTAAAGAAGGGTTGCATGTGAAATGATGAGAGTATAATATTGACTTGTTCTTGTTGCTATTATTATAATTCCCCATATGGAGTGCGTAGTCCACCCTCCATCCCCCACTTTGGATTCTTGATGGAATCCTAAAGTTATGTAAAAATCCCTTTGGTGGGTGTGAAAATAATCTTATGATTATCATGTGTGTGTAAATATTGTTTTGCTTGGGTTTGTTTGTACCCGGTTCCCTCGGTTGCCTCCTAGCTCGGGGGTGGTTGGTTTTCCAACCAAAGGTTGGAAGGTGAGCACTACCTTGGCCATGGAGAAATTATGTTTGTGTTTTGTGTAGGTTGGAGTAAGTTATGAGGATTATTTCAAGCTTGGAAAGGGTCACATATTTTGTATTACCATTATTCCGTTGAGGTGAAGATGGCCTCACAAAAATGCAACTACCCTTATCGGCGGATGGGAGAGAAAAGTGTTTAAATATGAAAGTGGTGTATATTCTGCATGATCACGTAACTTTATATCTAGGAATGAAAAGAATACTTGTTAGATTCATTTTTCATTATCACTTTATTTAAAGGAGTATGTAGTTCATGTGAAAGAGTAGATGTTATTCTGGAAATAAAGCTCCTACATTTTAATAACTCGCTTAAAGGAGTATAATACATTCTGATACATTTTGTTGTAAAACATAAATGACTACTTGTGCATTTCGTGTGGCTGACCTGCAAATGTCAAGGCCTGTTTCTAATAATATATGTATTCACTCCCAAGTAAAATAAAAGAAAATTCTATGATTATGTCTCACACTCTGCCTGCAAAACTATTTTATATAGTAGGTTGTACATACAGTAGTGCTTGGATGCGATGAATAATATATATGAATTATCTACTTCCCTGCAGAGTAAAAGTGTGTATGTTAAAATAGAGGTCAGTTTAACAAATATGCAAGTTGCAAAATTAGTCACCACTCATTAATGTGTAGTATTTATTATTATCGTGAAAAAAATCTAGTTGTAAGTAATATACATTGTGGATATCATCTTACCCATACAGCTAAACACGATATATGTATATATATGTAGGTAAAGTAAACACCTCCTGGCATGGTTAAATAAATATTAATGTTAATTAATAAATGTGTGATATGAGAATTATGAGATACTACAGAGATAGAGGTGATAAGATCTGTTTTTCCAGCTCTTAAACAAACACACATTTTACCATACTTCTCGTTACTTTGTTATCATGTCGAAATAGTAAAGTTGCATAGGTATCCCAATATACATAAATCTTAACCAAAACGAAAATAGGATGACAACATATTTGTCTGGCTCGCATCCTCAAATAAAATTAGGATTATATCATATTGTTAGGTGATACTTTTGGATTGGAGATACACAATTTGTACTATGAGGATGGCAGAGCATTGATGTAGTTTAAGCCTAAGGGAAAATCCATTGTATATCATTTAAATCATAGTTTTAGGATCTTTATAACAAACTTTGTTAATAGCTATTGTAATTGTAGTACGCTTTTCAGTAAGGTTCTCCTTTAAACATATGAAATATGCATAGTCTGAAAACAAACAATAGTAAATAAACAACATAGGGGCACATCTAAAAATGCTTAGCTCAGCCATGCTCAGACAGAGTAAGTTGAAATGGTCATTGGATAGAATGACAGGTAGAGTAAAAATAAATAAGTCGGTTAAACTAATACAAATTCTATCCATGGTGGTAACTGCATTCACCCTCGTAACCTCGATACAATGTAAGGAAGAGCTGTGATGAAACTTCCCAAGCCTAGCATGACTAGAAATTTTTGTCACAAATAAAATTTAGATCTGAAGGGGCTTTGATAAATTCCTTTTTCAAACTTTAGGATAACAACTTTAAAATAAATAAATAAATAAATAAATAAAAAATGGTAAAGTGAAAGCTTCGAGCATATGGATCATTCTGTGCTCCACATTATTCCAGTCGCCTCATCCTTGCTCAACCACTTATGAATGCCCTTATCCCCTCTTCCTTCAAATGTCCCATTTCTCCTAGCTTGTGTCGCTGCCTTAGTCCCTCACTATGCCCATGCTTGCAGACATTCCATCATAACTATTAATCTAAACATTGACGCATTGTAATAGTATTGAAGATTTTAATATCGTATACAGTGATTTATTTTACTGCCTTAAAGTGCGCAACAATGCATGCACAACCAATAGAATCATACATTGATGTCGGTGATACACCAATAGGATTGGTTCAGTCAGACCTCTTCACACAGTAAAAATCATAATCCAATCAACAATGATTAAGTAAATACAATGTCTGCTGTGTGAGTTGGAAAAACTCTGGGGGGCGGCTAAATCTTCTCCTATGTACAAGAGCATATCGCAAAGCTTTAATTACTCTCCTTCATTGTTGACCATAGTTGTGAGTAATCCCATCTGCTCAGGCATAATTCAACCCCAACTTACTCTGTTGCATTTAAGAGAAGTCAATTCAGATTCTATTATTGTATATAAATGAATTTGGATGCGTGGTCAGCTAGCTGTCAGCCTCAGCCACCTTTGACAGAGCGTTCAACATGTTATGGAGCACCAGACGATCCTCCAACCCCATTAAAGTAGAGGTACTTGGCTCAAATATGTGCCCTGCTGCTTTGGGACATGTTTCTATTTGCAGCATTTAATGGCAGTATATTTCCAATGTCTGATCTCTGTGTGACTGGCAAAATTCTCGTGGATGCCAATAGCCAACAAGTAGCATAAGTATCGCTTGGGTAATATGCATGGAGAGTTACCCATCATCCGAATAAAACTGTGCTAAGGTGGGTTTATAAGAACAAAAAGAAAATGAGACTTAGTAATTGCTTTTAATCCGAAACCTAGGCATGGGAAATTCCTCTAGGCGCTCTAATTTGTGCCATCCTGTTGTGTAATACTCGCAACTGCCATCTTTGACCCATACTCCTTCACTCCCATCGCCCTTACTTTCCAACTTGATTGACTGCCACTATTTTCTCTACTGAAATCAAAGCCAGCCTGCTAAAGAAAGAGAACATGCAAAAAAAAAAGAGGAACATTAAAGCGTTCAAAGAGCTTCTCCGTTTTTAATAAAAGTTAAAACAAAACAAATAAGACAGAGGGGCGATTTAACTTAATGAGTGGTTTTCTTTTATAAAATTCCATACTCCTACGTATCTTTCAAATGTTTGCTTCCTTATGGAAATAAGGATATAAAAAGGTCAAGGTTGATTAAATGTATATTTTATATATGTAACCATTAAATGTATTATTAGTTATCATTGCTTTAAATTTTAAAGAACATAATTTATGCTTTTAAAGCAAGTGATTTAAATAAAGTAAATAATAAGTAAGGTAAGAGGACTTGTAGTATATTACTAATTTTACTAATACATACATAAAAGAGCAAGTTTTGAAATTTGTGATATTATTTATAAAATGAACATTTATATATATATACAAATTATATAATTAAGGTTTTGTAAACAAAGGTTATATATATAATATAAATGAGTGTGATTTATTTTTATTTTAATAAAATTTAAAAGGTAAGGGGAATAATAAATGTTGTTATTATAGTGAGCTAAATAAGATTTATGAGAATTGTCTTAAGAGAAGGAATATCTTTAGTGGTGAAGTTATGAGAAAATGATAAGGGTAGTGAAATTATGGTTGGGGGATACTTTTAAATAATTATCATATTAATATTGTTGGTAATCAAAGAGTAGTATTAAGAATGATAATGTTATTAATATTAATATTATATGTATTTTGGTTAATAACCCTATTAATAATAAGAATTATGATAAAATTCGGTATGAGGTTTGAATTGGCTATTAGAATTGTAGTCCACACAATAGTTGTATATATTTAACAATATTAACATTGGTGGAGATACTAGTGTTAATGTTACCTTAATCTAAAATGTTAATATTGATAATGGGGTCATAAGTAACATTGATAACTACGGATGACCTTAAAACTTACATAGAGGAATAATATGAACAGTTGTAATATATGGTAATATTACTCCCATCTCGGGGTTGAGCTAGAAAACTATATGTTGGGGTAACTGAATGTCCTTAGTGATACCATAGCTATCAATAATCCCTAGTAAGATAATGTTAGATGTACAAATGTTAATATAAAAAAAGTTAGGCTCCTTCTGATCATAGCTTGAGGGTGTATGCAATGGACTTTGCATAAAACCCTCATCCTTTAACCCCACTCCCTGCTCTCAAGTGATGAGTCATTGATGATGTTGCAAGAGTATTGGCATCCAAGGAATATAGTCTAGTCACCTTGTGGAACATGGTAAAGTTTTCATCTGAATATTCATGGCATTATACAAAAAAAATAAAAAAAATGTTAGTTGTGTTTTTGCCCTAGTGTAAATTATGGGCATTACATTTTCATGAAAAATCGCAATGCTGTTGTTTTTGAGTTGTGAATATTTAGCTGGTTTTTCATCTATAGTCCACATAATATGTAGGAGTTTGATATGTTTTATAGTTGAATATGGGAAGATTGGACCGTATGATGTTCCCTTGGGATCTGTGATTTTGTTTTGTGTTTTGTTTGTTTTTTTTAATTTTTCTTTTGTCTTTGCCAGGTATAATGTAAGAAACACAAACAATTGCCTAAATGCTAAAATAACAAGGGAATGCATAAACTGATAATAACCCAATTTATATTATTGCATCATAAACAATTCTGGAACATACCCATGTGCTGAAATGCAAGGTCACAAGTCTGATTTTTGAAACCAGCAATGAACAAACACTCACGTGGTTGAATGAAGTCCAGCTTGTAGAAGTTGAGCAATTGATGTGCTTTCCCACATGCCAACTGTGGAGATATGGATCTACAATAATTAGACCAAAACCCTTATTTTTGATCTGCTAATAAACTCTGGAAATCTGAAGTATTATCCTTTTGGATCCTGTGAATGCTCAGATAATAATCCTTGTGCGAGATTATTCAATCAAGAGTCCTTGGGTGGTCTCTCACACCTACAAAATCTGTCCTATTCGAGGGATTTTGTCCTCAGAATAGGTTGATTCTCCAAACCAGCAAACCCTGTTGCTTAGCTCTCTCCATTTTGCAAAATAAACAATATCAATGAATAATAAAAAATGATCTCTTTTGCCCTTTTTATTCTTCTCCCAATTTCCAACACCAACTTTTGCAATTAGGCTTTTGGAAATAATATTAAAAATGTTGCTTTTTTAATATAATTGACTTTTAATAAAATATTTCACAATTTCACAATCGACTTTTAATAAAATTTTGTAGGTGTGAGACCACCCAAGGACTCTTGATTGAAATCCTGATAGCAATATCACAATTTGACACGCTGTGGAAAATACCTCCTACTTATCAATAATACTTTATTAAAAGTCACTTTATTTTTCTTATAACATCAAATTATAAAGTTACCTTATTAAAAGTCACTTTATAACATTAAATTATAAACACTTTAATAATTAATATTATTAAAGTAATTTGACTTTAATAATTTAATTAAATTGCCAACTCTCAATAATAATTTGACAATAACCTTGAGAGTGATCCAAACACAATTTCCAACTGCTAGCGTGGTGACTATTGAGCTTGATATAACTTACTATAAATAGTAAGTATAAACAATGTGCTCCAGAACTGCCTTTGGAAGACCTACCAATAAATATACTGAGTCACTGGGCTGTATACACTGAAATGGATACCCAAACTTGCTAAAGACCCTGAATACCCTCCAACGGGTCCCCTAAACGTCTCATTAGCCCTACAGGGACGAGAAAGTAGGCTAACCACTACAAAGAGACAGATCTTGGAAAAAAGGGGACATTACAGACTGTAGCATGAAGAAATTTACTACTAGGATCGACAGTTTCTCAATATGCAGCAGAAATTTTGAAATTTTACAAATCTTTCTTCAATTGCTGATGTAAAAATATATGAAATGATCCTTTTAAGCAGCTTGCGAATTTTAAAGCGGCATTTCTCCAATATTTTGGGTCAGGGGGACATAGTTTCGTGGATAGTAAATTTTTTTCCTGAATTTCAAGGATGGTGTGGGAATGGCTATTAAAACTTAAACAAACTACAATAAGATGAAATTTTAAAAGGGAAATATAATTTTCTGAATTTGCGATGAGAATCATCCTTCCTTTTATCATTTTAGAGGTTTCCGGCATTTGTTCCTTAAAATGTTATGTTTTAAATTGTTATGCACGCATAATGCAAGTTGTTCAATCCTGAAAAATGGGGATGTCCCCACCTTGTCTCCAAGTACCTGGGACAGCAGGGATGTCGGGGACATTACTTGGACCCCTGTGGATGCGTTCCCATAGAATATTGCTTTGAAGTCATTACAATGCATAATGCTGCAATAGTGAATATTTTATTGTCATATACCACTAGGCACTGTACACCTATTCTCTACTTAAAGTTGCAGCAATCCTTGCTTGTTTGCAGAACGTGGTATCAAAATTGATACAAAAATGGTTGTGCTCTAATTTGACCTACTTAGGGAGATTCACCAAGGGATCCATATAAGAATTATCTTATCTAACGGATCTTTTGTAGAACACTCAATGCAATCATAATCAGATGTTTTCCATGGTATGAATTTTTGCTAGACAGATAGTTTCTGCATATGCTTTACTTTACGGATATCCTTCATTATTTATTTTCGATTGTCGTGTAGGATCATAATGATTCTCCTGTTTATTATACGATCTTTTCTGCCACACAGTCAATTTTTACATTTGAATATTTCAAGCTGCTAATAGGCTCCCTCTGGCGATTAAGTTTGAAAATATTTAGAAATAGGTAATATTTTAAAGCATGTGGTTTACAATATTGTTCATTTCATAAAATAGTAGTAAGATTTCTTCTGTGCCTAAGTTAAATTAAGACTTGGCAACAATAAGCTTCATTTTTATGATTTGATGGGGCTGCTACCCCATTTTATTCATATCTTCACTTCCTGGATTTTTCAGGGTTGTGGTTTCTTTCCATCTAGATTTACTTATTAAGTTGTGCTTCTTGTTGGTTGCAGAATGTCTTTATTGATGAGCCACATATGAAGATTGAGGATTTTGATTTTTTTACTAAGCATTTGGTTCTTACTCTCCGAAAAGGACGAATACCTGCAGTTTGCTCTGTGGAGTTGCCGTTGCCTCTTGATTTGATGGTAAGAATCTTGTCTATTGATTTATTTATGTTAAATTCTTATATGTATGTTAGTGTTTGACTTGAAGGTGTGCAAAACAGATGTTGATTTTAGAATTTTTGCAATGAATCTTCCATTGCCTGGTAATTTGAAACAATGTATTTCCAGTAGGAGTACGAAAGTTTCTAAATTTTATGTCAGAATTTTGTAAAAACAATAGGAATGCTTTCATTGTTTTGAAATACCAGAATTTACTGGGGAAACTCTTACACATATTTGAATAGGTTATTGCATCATTTAAGCTCATATATGTAGAATTTATTGATATAGTCCAATGATTATGAAAGGAAGCCGGGTGAGCAGAAACAACTTCCTACACTAATCTAAGTAGGGGAGAGTTACAATTTTTTTTATTTTTTAACACCTTATATAGTTACAATAAGAGAAACACATGGAGAAGATAGTGAAACAACAAGTACACAAATACAACAAACACTAGATATACGTGGGGAAAACCCTTTTGGGTAAAAAATGCCACCCTTCAAAAGCACAGTACTATTGTATTACTTCAAATAAGAGTTACAATACAGCCCCAAGTACAAAGCTTTCTTCAACAAGTATTTCATCACAAACACCTATCTTGGAGTGAATCTAACAACATTTTGTTACCTGCAACAAAAACTATGCATTCTACAATGCAAGGGACTCAATATATAGAGAGATGCAAGCTTGAAGAAGCATCTAGAAGGAGAGGGGCATCCAAATCAACATGGCACAATATCCTACACCATAAACATGCATTTGGACACATGTACAACATTCCCTTACACCCCTTACAAGTGTCATTACATGCAATCTTCTTTCTCCAAGCTTGGGCACTTAGAATATGCTAAAAATAGGCTATGACAGATGCCTTACAATTGTCATAGAATTTGTCATAGCATCTGTCATAAAATCTGCCATACTTACATTACTTACAGCTGTAAGAGAATCTGTCATAAATGACCTGAAATACCCGATTCTCTTACACTTTGTCATAACCCATCTTGGGCGCCAACTTCCTCCATGCATAAAAATTCCTTATGACGCGTCATAGAATCTGTCATATGTCATAGATTCCAAAGTGGGATGCTTATGTCCACTTGGGATAATTATGTGTCGTCCAATCACCTCCAATGGGGATGCCACCCAGCCGGTGGGTCCCTATTCATAACATGACACCATAGGAAATTAAATAATACAAATAAATATAATTATACATTAATTAAATCAATATTAGTATTCTAAGGTTGAGACACTTTAATTCTCCCACTTGTCAAAGACATGCCAAGAGCTATACAAAATCACTTGCTCAAGGCCCCAAGGCCCATGGAATTGGAACACCATTTGAACTTCTCTATGCTTATTGGTTTCGTCAGTGCATCTGCAACATTTACCAAGTCAACCTTTCCATCTTCTACCATATCATGAACAAAACGATAATGAACATCGATGTGCTTTGTTCTGGATGGAAGGTAGGGTTCTTTGCTACAAAAATAACACTTTGACTGTCACAACACACCATAATTTGTCCTCCATCAAAACCAATATAAAAACACAGTCTCTTAAACCAAATAGCTTCCTTACAAGCATAAGTGGCTGCCATATACTATGCCTCTGTTGTGGACAAAATGACTACAACTTGCTGCTTACTCATCCAACTAATAGCACCACCAAATATCATAAACACGTAACCATTGGTGGATCTTCTGCTGTCAATGTCACTTGCCCAATTTGAATCCACATATCCACGAATGCTCACGGAATGCTGAGGTCTAGTAGGATAACCATGAAAACACTAGGCATACTCGGAAGTACCCCATAGATATTTGAACACTCTCTTAACGGCATCCCAATGCACCCGTCCAAGATTAGCCATAATAACGGCTAAGGACTCTGTAACATACACCCCTGATTTTTTTTGTTTTTTCCCAACTGCTGTTTCAATGTTTTCTGAGTTTGCTTGTTTGATGATTTTTCATATATCATTGAGTTTGAAACATGCCAAGATATACATAACAGATTGCAAAGAGAAATAACTAGATAACTTGCAAGAAAGAGAGGTTTTCTGCCTTCATTAACATTCTGATTTCATTATCATAAAGTTCAGATTTTACAAGACAAATATCAAAAAATACATAACAATTTTCAGACCTGGGCAAAGTAGCATAAGGCAGATTTTAAGCTTCCAAAGTACATTGATTTGCAGCAATATTTCTTGGCTCAAACTCCTTGTTTTCCAATGCCCAATGATTAGACAATAAACCCCAATACACAGCCATAGGCACCTATTCAATGTGCAGGTTAGAAATTGGTGTTTATAGCAGCAACAAGGCGTCCCTCTGGAAAGGTTCGATCCTCTCTAGAAAATCCAAATCTCAACCAAAAATCGCAAACTTGTACTTGAAATGATCAGCTGGAGATGAGTCTTCCAATGAAACAATACCCATTTTGAAACTCCAAACCCTTCGTGAGATATGAGTAGAAAGCCAGGTTCAGGCCCAAAACCAAAGTGCCCAGAAATTGATGAAAATCACACCAAAACCTTCATTAGATCACACCAAACTGAAAGCTGAAATGACCCCCTTTCAATTTTTCAAATTTTCACAAGCAGTTTCACCCGTTAACGTTAGAGAAATCATAAACCAACATTGGAATGTAACCCTACACCAAGAATGTACACCAAGATCCCAATGATGGGTGAGGTGTGAGCATACGGCGCCGGGGATTGTTAGCTTGAAAAACTGAATACTGGAAATACAAAGTATGCAACTCGACCACTTATTCAGCGAGAGTAGAGTAACGGCTTAGCCGATCAATAGATGAGAAATGCAGTACAAAAAGTAAAGACGGCGAGGCCTATCTCTTCCACCAAATGGTGGGAATGAAAAATGCTTATGCAAGGAAAATAAATAGAGCGGCGAGGCCTGCTCTCTTCCACTAAATGTGGGAATACAATAGAGATTTTGCAGAAGTATTAAGAGCTGATCAGTACTACTGAATCAACATTACAATATGAAATAGAATCCCGCAAGAGCCAAGTATTATAGATGTTCAAGTGCTGCAAAAGATATAGAATGTCTCTCCAACTCCAAAAGACTCCCAAACATGAAAATCAAGCCAAAACTCCAACTTCTAACAAATCTGATATAACAGACCAACAAACTGAAAACATACACCAGCAACTAGAAAACTCACTAAAATACTCCTAACTCACTCAAAACTCCTCCAAATCATGTGAAGTAAAAGGCAATAGACTCTAAGAGTGATGGCGACCAAGATAAGACCAACAAACTGCTGCAAACACCTCTCAATGATGTAGCATGAATTCCAAGGCATAGAAAGGCATGGTATGACCTTCAAGAGGGGCGACCTTGCAAGATAAAATCATAGACATCACCAACAAAAGATCGCCTAAAGAGTTATGAGTGAAAATCACCTACAGCCACACCCAAACCAGCAACCTGTAAACTGTAAAAACACACCAAAAGACATCAAAAAACTTCAAATAACTTCATCACAATGAGCTCCATCTGTTCTTCAGAGTAAAGAATAGCCTTCTCACTTAACTAGTTGCTATCTTTCAAGCAAGAGACTAAGTACAAGCTAGGAGGTATGCATTCCTCAAAGCAATTCAGTCACCATTTCGGCAACACTTCGTTACAAATTCTTCATGGATGCCAAGAATGAAGCCAACACACATATTTATAGCCTTCTGTCTCCAAATTCAAATTCAATCTCCCTCTAAGATGGACGCCTAATCCAAATTCACATTTACTTTGCAATATTTTGCAAATTGCATTTCATTTCACCCCCTTTTCCAAGTCGTCCATCACATGAAGACAAATAAACTTTATTAAAAATCCAAATAATCTTCAAAGTTAGGCGTCCAAAGTATAAAGTGAAATATATTAATAAAAATCACTTATTTCTCCTTTAAGGCATCCACCAAGCCTTAATATTATTTCACTTTATAAAATATTTTACCTCAACAAAGAAGGTGCCCATCTCAAGCTGAAGACTTGCCAAAAATAGCTCAGAAGTGGTGAAGACCAAAACTGCTCAAACTGACTTGCTTGAATTAGCCTCTGAATTGGCTTGCTGAAAACCTGCTAAAAATAGCCATTGCTAAAAATAGCACTTACTAAAAATAGCATACTGCTAAAAATAGTGTGTCCAAATGCATTTTAACCATATTTCGAGCAGCCGTCACAACTTACTAAAAATAGTAAGTCCGAAAAAGTCCTCTGATTCAGTTGAATGTCACACGATCACGAAGCTCTCTGAAAACCTAGAAGGAATTCTGAATCAGAACTGTGAAACTCCAACATGCAAGCCTCCAAAACTACCAAAACATCCTCCTAGAAAATAGGAAACCCTAATTTCTGCTTCCGACTAGCCTACGGGCTTCCGTGATAGGCTAATGGCTAATTGCAATGATCACTATTGAGAAGGGGACATTACAAAAGCAAGCAAGCCACACCAAAAAAATTCTCAAAATATCTGGAAAATCTTCATTTTCAATCACCAAAAATCGAACTCTATGAAGCTTTATATGATCCCTGTTGTAGAATCACTCACAATCTGACTAGGCTAGATATTTCACCATTGAAATCAGTCCACACGACGAGGGTTTCCATCCTCAATTCGCATTCCAAGCAATCTGGAAGAAATCTAGCAACATTTTGTTATGTTGCCAAAGTAGAGATAAGCAAATAAGAGCCAAAATGTAGTTATAATGAAATTAGGGCGATAGACTTGAAACACTTCTCAAATTCCTCCTAAAACCCACGCCCTTCTTTTCCTTTGAAAAATAAAAAATTTTAAATTATCTTTCTCTCCTCTCTAGGCATCCTACTCATGGAGAAATAAAATATTAATAAAGCTCTTTTAAAAACAACTTTAAGTTGTACACTAGGCCAAGGTACTTTTTGAATGATCACTCACCCCCTCAACTTAAGTTTATAAAATAACTTTATAAAGCAACTTAAGTGATTGAATAAAAGAATTATTAATAACTACAACCTTAGGCTTTCCAAACCAAAAGAGGAATAATACTGCTGCAAACATACTAGCCTTGGACCAACTCCCCCAAAATGACTTACTATTAATAGCACTGCTAAAAATAGTAAGTGTACACCAAACACCAAACTAAGCAAAACTGAAGACCACTGTGACCAACTGAAGATAACAGACATCATAAACCGGCCACTGCTATAAATAGAAAGATGCCAACTACTGCAATTGTCACCATTGCCAAAAATAGTAACCCAGTGTTGAACTACTAAAAAGAGCACTTACTATAAATAACATACTGCTAAAAATAGTAAGTGACTTCAAATGCTTTTTAAGCACAAACTGAACAGCCGTTGCAACTTACTAAAAATAGCAAGTCCGGAAAAGGTTGTCAAATGCAGATGCATGTCATGCCATTGCGAAGCTCTCTGAAAACCTAGAAAGAATCCAAAAACCAATCATGCATGCAAACTCTTGATTGAAATGCATGTCACTTTCATTAAATGCATGTCACATCTCTCCGAAGCTTTTTGAAAACCTAGAAAGATCCAGAAAACACACTGCCAAACTCCTGCATGCAAACCCCTGAATTTACCAAAGAAGCCTCCTAGAAAATAGGAAACCCTAATTCTGCCTCTGATTAGCCTATAGGCATCCAGAAATAGGCTAACAGTCACTGGAAAGTGTAGTGCTAAAAATGGGGACATTATAGACTCCCATTGCTTGGGCAATGTCTGGTCTCGTACATACCATTGCATACATCAGACTATCAACTGCACTCGCATATGGTACTCTGGTCATGTCCTCTATCTTAGTAGGAGATTTTGGACAATCATTCACAAAAAGCTTCGTCCCTTGCATCACATGAACAACTAATTGTCTGCAATTTACCATGCTGAATCTCTCCAACATTGAGTTCACATACTTGCTCTAGCTTAACCAAAGCTTTTTGTTAGCTCTGTCTCTCGTGATCTCCATTCCCAGAATGTACCTAGTTGCACCTAGGTCTTTCATCTCAAACTATGTTGACAACTGAAACTTCAAGTCTAAAATCATACTTTTGCCATTCCCAATAAACAACATATCATCTACGTATAAGACAATAATGAGAATGCGACCATTATTAGATTTAAAATATACACAATGGTCAGATTTAGATCTCTGAAATCCCAATGACAACACATAGGTATCAAACTTCTGGTACCACATTCTAGGAGACTGTTTCAAACCGTAATGAGACTTCTTTAGTTTGCAAACCAAATTTTCTTTACCTTTTTCAACCAAATGCTCTGGATGTGACATGTAAATCTCTTCCACCAAGCCACCATGAAGGAAGGTTGTCTTCACATCCATCTGTTCCATTTCTAAGTCATATGCTATTACAAGAGATAATAAGAGCCGAATAGATGTCAGCTTCGCAATAGGAGAGAACATCTCCCCATAATCACTTCCCTCCACTTGTGAAAACCCCTTAGCGACTAACCGTGCCTTATACCTTTCAACACTACCATCAGGACCACACTTTTTCTTGAAAACCCATTTACAACCGACAAGTTTACGTCCAATAGGAAAATCATCCTCATGCATATCAAACCTCTATTCTGATTATCAGAGCTATTGCAGCCTCCAATTTATCCTTCTAATAATCTCAAATGGACCTATCTTGAGGTATACTTGTTCTATTCTGTTGGGGTGTTCACATACTTACATTCTATCATCTTGGGAGGGTGTTTACTTCTCATTTTTGTCATTTATCTCTCTTAGCAGCAGTATGTAATGATCTGATTTGTTTATGTTGAGCTCTTTGTAACACTATGGGTAGTACCATTGGTGAATGCTCTTGTATTTGCTTATTACTGACCCCACTGAACTAGTGGTTGCTCCCACTGAAAGGTGTTTGAGCTTTTGATTATTGTACTTCATTCCCGCTGAACAAGTGGTCGAATTTTGCTTTCATTTCTTCTAACCCGCTGAAGAGTGGAAGTGGCTAGCTATGCCGCCAAGTGCTTTACTTTAGTTTACTTTCTTGTAGCTCGCTAAAAAGTGGAAGTGACTAGCTTTGTCACCAAGTTCTTTACTTTCCCTATTGGCTGGCTTGCCTTCAATAGCTTTACTTGTTTACTTCCAAAATTATTATTACATTCAGATCCCCTTACACTGTATCCTCTCACCTTGCCCTTTTCGGAATTTGGGTGATCGGAAAGTGAATGGTTGCTTCCAGTTGTCTATCATTGCATTTTGGGCTAATGCTCAGGGGTGCAAGTTGTGAAGTTTTTTGGAAAAATAAAGGTGGGATTTTACAAAAGACAAGACAGTTGTACATGAGTTGACCCATGTCATTTAAAAGAATAATTTGTTTGATGCATTGTTGAGTGCCAAAATAGGTCAGCCAAATGAAAGATGTTTTAATTGAATTTCAACACCTCAAAAAGCAGTTGGCCATGGCAGGAACTTGCAAGGATAAAATGGATTAGTGGCCTTTGGCCAATTTACTTTAATTTGCTTTTAACATCAATGACAATATTTTTCCAACAACCATGAGGGGCATTACCCCTGGACCTCGTTGGGGGTGCTGCCCATACACAACTTTGTTGGGGGCATTGCCCCCAAACCCTTGCCAAACTCGTTTGATACTTTTTATTGCGATATTTTGAATAAAATTTATGTTATCATTTTGATTCTAAAATCTTCAACAAATACAATTTTTCTTTAATCATCAAACTAAGTACCATTATTTATCATGTTTTCTTTCTATATTTAACATTTTGCCAATTGAGAATTATATTGTCCCATTAATGTAGGTTAATTTTTTCTTGCACATGCATTTCATTGAATTAATTACCTAGAATGCACTTATGGAAAGTTTATTTTCCTTTACAAAGTTGTAGCTTCCAATAAGTGAGACCATCAAACAAGGTTCATTATGTTTCCACTCTTTTTTCAAAAAAATAAGTATCTTTTAAGTTTGCAAGTTTTTCCAAGTTTTGGCTAAGTCAAAGTTTTTTGCTTGTTGAGTTTGAATAGACCCCGAGTTTGCAAACTATGGTGGTAATCTCTTCATGAGGGATATGCCCTTTTCTTTCAATTTTGTTCTTCATTTTTCACCAAGAATTTGAGTTCCACTTTTGATTTTAAACAACAAATCTTGGTGTTTGTGCACCCTTGAAGTGCATGCCCCCTTTTTATGATTTTTTTGGAACCTGCCAATGTAGGGATGTGGGATATGTGCTTGTGGTCTAACTGGTCACTTTTTGATGTTTTAAACCTATACACCATACTCTAGAGGCATGCATTTGGGCATCACTTGCCCAATTTTCATGTTTTGGTGCAAACTCAACAAAGAATCATTAAAGTGCATGGTTGGAATGTTTTAGTTTGTTTTTTATGGTTTTGCAAACTTTGACTTCCCTTTGTAATAGTGTGCTCTAGGCCACCACTTGCCACTTTTTAGTTTCTTGTTGTTTAAACTTGACTTGTATTTGCACTAGCATCCATCAAAGGCCTATGATGTTCTTTTTATGTTCTTAACTAAATTTGGCTAACTTGTATAGTGGTGTGCTCCATAACATTGGACTACCATATTTTAAGTTTCTTACTAATTTTTTGTCTCCTTATGCATTGGCATGCTTCAAGGGTCAGAGGGTCCAATTTTGACAGGAACATTTATGGCTTGCCAATGCATTGACACTCTCCAATACATTGGGATGCCCATTTTTGCATTTTCTTTACGTCCAAGCTTTGATCTTTGTCTCATTTGGTGTGTTGGAAATCTGTTTTTGCTGGCTACACAAAACATTGATTAGAGCTTACAAACATGACATTCATTACCATGGGAGACAAAGATTGGACAATGACTTACTAGATGGAAAATGATAGTGTTTTGACTTGGTAAATGACTTTATAAGAAAAATTTCGTAGGGGTACAACACTTTCATTAACTCACGATGAAGAAACGTCACTTAGAAAAATCCTGTTTCAAAATGAACTCTTTTACTCATGGAGTGTCTTGAAAGAAGTTTGCTTTCTAACTTATGGATAGTTCATAGTACAACTATTGAATATTCATCTACAAAATCTCTCACTTTATTTTTAGTTCTATGTTTTGCATTGATGTTCGTGCATGTGCTCAATGTTATTCAATAATTATACTCAAAGTTATATGTAGTGTGCTAATGCAATGACAATTATTTTCTTTTTGAAGAAGCTAGTTAACTTCTAGCAATTAATTTATTTGGTGATTGTTATGTCTCCTTTTTAGAATTAAAATAATTGAGAGACTCATAACTTATTTCTTATTTTCTGTAGGCTAAGGGATAAAGTTAGGTAAATAATTTAATAATAATATTTTAAGTTGTTTTAGTAACTTTAATTTTATAACATTGTGAAAGGACGATTTATGTATTATTATTATTTTACTAAAGTGGGCTTAATATAAAAAGAGTTTTTTAACACCTTTGGAAAGAATGTTAGGCAGGATGAAAGATCCCCAACCCCAATCTGATCCAATTTACGAATTTTTGTCTTTTTCAAAATCTTTGACCAGTGAATAGGAATGTTTGTTTTTGTTTTGTTTTTGAATACGTTTGATTGCCAATGATTGATTTTGGGGTTTGCCAATTAATTGAATGCAATAGATGGATTTTCAACTCAAGAGTGCAAGCATATGTATGACTGAAATAAATTACTGAATTCTGATTTCTTTTTCAACATCAATGCATAAAATTGTAAAACTAATGATTTAGGAACACCATTCATCAATTAGTCATACCTGGAGTCCAATGCTATCTTGCACATGAATTTTATTGATGGAATTCCAAAGAAGTATAGAATTATAAATCAGATCAGGCTCTCCAATAGGCTGTCCAAACCCTAGCAGCATGACAAGATGGTACGACTGCCCTTGATGATAGTCCGGCTGCCCCTTAGGATGGTACAGCTAGCCCAAACAGTCTCCAAAATCAATAAATCTGACCTCTACAACCTTAGCTGCCTGCTGCCAGTAAATTCTCAGAAACTCTAACTGAAATCTTCCTTCAATTATGCCAAAATAGTACAGCCAACAAGTAGAATGCAAATATGTGATAGTATTGGCCTGGTTGAGACTCAATCTATTAATGGCTGCACCTGATTTGAAGAAATATGCTGATATAACACTGCTGCAAACTCAGGTTTGAAAATCAAACACCTAAAACTCCTCCAATGGAGTCCAAACGAAAACCCAAGGTAGGTCCTCCTCAATGGTGAACTGGGTTCTCGTCCAATTCACGATAGCCCTTGGGAGTTTTTGTTCCTAGAAGACTGAAACCAAGCTGAAACCCTTCTCTAGAGCTCAAACCTACAAGTGCTCATATGAAAAATGACAAATGAATGCCAAAATAGAAGCCCAAAATTCACTTTATAACCTCCCATGAGTTTTTTTTATAAAAGATAATAAAATATTCCTCCTCAAGGGTCTTTTCTTCATCAAAAGAAAGGGCCACTTTTTAAAAACAACTTTGTTTCACTAGGATGGGGGAACTTTTCACTATTCACTTATAATTCTTTGTTACTATTCACGTTTACGATTCCATTAAAACAAATTTTAATATTTCCAATTTATCCTTGGATTCATCAACTGAACTCCAAACAAAAAGGCTTGTAAAGCCCCCAGCTAAGCTCCACATCCCTCGGTTGGGTCCCTCTAACCATTCTGCTGACCTATGGGAACCCTAATAGTAGGCTAACCTCCGCTATAGTCTGAGTTGCCTAAGGAAGGGACATTACACAGGAATAGGAAACTTAAAAAAAGGTGATTATAAAGGGAAGAGTTTGGCACATAAGAGATCATCCATTGTTATTGTTATTAAACACTTTTTTCAGAGCTTGAGCATTTTTGTTCATCTCCACACCCGAGGATGAAAACCATGTTGTCCCCTTGAAGTGATTCCATCTAGGAATTGCATTGTGCTGAAAGATTGCAGCTAATTCCAACTTCAGTTTGGTATTTGAAGATTCCAATTATGATTGAAAATTTTAGGTAAGTTTCAGACTTGGTGAGATTCCAAAGTTATATCCTAATATCTCAGTCTATTTTCTATTTCCTACCAAATCAGATCAAAGTGTAGATTGTGACTTTGTTGTACCATCATTGGAGGTGCCGTACTATGGTTAGAGATAGCCACACCATGTTTATTGTCATATTTACTGTTTTTGACTTCCCTACTATAGGGCTATATCATCTTCATACTGCTGTGCCTTATTACCTGCTGCCACACTACTTCCCCTCTCGTGGCCATACAACTTCCCCTTTAGTGGCCATACAACTGTACCATTGTGACTGGGTCTCAATCACTGAAGCTTTTCTTTGAGATTCTTCTTTGCAGCTTACTGTACATATTGTAGCAGTTGCACTTCATTTTATGAGGCTGTCATACCTCCTTGACTCCAGTGGCTTGTTTGGGCTTCATCAGCCCTTGCTCCGTCCATCAATACAGCTCTAGTGTGTAGGCCTTTTGTTGTTATTCAAATATTTTGAATACTAAAAAGGATTTCTGCAGTATCAACTTTGTTGGTAAGATTGTATTTTTCATGAACATGTTATGGGTTCTCAGTTCATTATAATACAGGTTTCAGGTAGGTTTAGAAGAGTTTATGATATCAGTCTTATATGCTGCTATTTTGTATTTTGTTAATATTCGAGTGTTGCAAAAATAATTAAAAAAACCAGAATTTGTTAAATTACCATAAAGGGGTATTACAATGATGCTGCTGACTCTATTATCTTTTTATGTTGCTTTGCAGGGAGGAGTATATCTTAGGGACATAAGTCCCTGTTTCTTGCCTATGCCCAAGAATGTTTGTCAAATATCAAGAGGCTCAAATTATGATTTTAATTCTTCTGTTGTACAGTTTGTTATATCATCGCCAGTGGTATTTTTTTTAAATTACCTTGCACTATCTTCTTTTTCAGCATATTCTATTAATAGCCAATTTTTGATGACTTGGGTTGGTTATTGTTTGGTCCTGATCATGTTGCTCTGTTTATTTATGGCATTTTTAGATAATCATAAGGGTGCGAGGGCACAAGTTAGTGAGGGATATTGCTGACCTTTCATTCATATGACAAACACTTTATGTTCAAATTTGTTTTCTTCTTAATAGCTAACATTAAATCTTTAATTTATATTGAAAATCATAAATTGTAAGTTTTTGGTAATTGCCATGAATGTAATCTGTATCACCCTTCTAAAGAAAATTTGTATATATTGTATTATACTCTTGGGGAGATATTTTACTTGCTATAAACTGTATTTACTATTTGTCCTTAATAAGTACCAATGCAAATTACTACT
The DNA here is from genome assembly GCA_007258455.2 of Sequoia sempervirens. Classification (NCBI taxonomy): domain Eukaryota; kingdom Viridiplantae; phylum Streptophyta; class Pinopsida; order Cupressales; family Cupressaceae; genus Sequoia; species Sequoia sempervirens. The sequence continues at coordinate 3,652 of VDFB02013652.1, read as the reverse complement.
TTTCTAACATAACAATAAGAAAAGGGACGTTGAGTTTAATTGGATGAGGATGTTTCCTAGAACTTATTGGTAAAACAGTGTTGTTAGTTATGCAATATCCTATTTTCTTAGAATACCTTATAATTTTTCTCTTAATTTCTCTTTTGAAAATAGGAAATACATGCAAAATTATAAAGTGATTGCTAATAGTATTCAATCAAGGATTATATAGTTACAAGAATGTGTTGTCAATTCATTATCAAAGTTTAATCAATCAGGTAAGATCTATAACAAGTAGTCACCATGCTAACTCAAACCTTTGGTATAGCATTAAACATGGGAATAATTACCTTCAGTCACTTGTTCTCTAAAAAAGTCCTTAGAGATCAAGTTCCTCACTTTTAATTTAAAAAAAAAAAAGGTTTTCCAGACGTGACAAGAAACATCCTTCCTCGGGTAAAAAATTTCAACAAATCATTCAATGGTTTTGAAAGAACAACTTTGACTTAAAGGTTCTGAGTTATTATACTATTAAGGTACACTAGTGGTAAAGTCTAGTCATAAACAATATGCTAGTACAAATTATCAACAGATAATATTTAAGTTAAGGTCTGTCCTTAATTTGATCCTCATGGTTGAGTTGTAATATCCCATTCTCATGTTATTGACCACAACAAATTAACTTTTAGATACAAATCCTTCTTGGGTTTGCCAATTTCAAGTGCCAATGCATCTTTATGTTACCAAGCAATGTATACATGAGACTAGAACAATATGAAATTCACAACACAAATATTTTAGTCAATTGCAGTACTCAAAGATCACTAAAAACAATGATAAGCAACATGGCAAATTCAAGCGAGTTTTTTCATCCTAGGTTATTGGAAGACTGCATATCTGAGACCTTAGCAGTGGCTATGATGGATGGGTTTTGTATCATTCTCAATTTGCATGTACTGCTCCACTAATGGGATACATGATAAAGGTTTTGAATAATAGGTAAACTTTTGTTATTAGGGTCATGCTAGCTGTCTCTTTTGCAAAGTGATTTTATATAACTTTAGCTACAACTACAATTTTAATCAAACAACATATTTTCCATATTCTGAGCAGGTTATTAGTGTCAACGAATTTCACAACTTATCTAATCCTTCCTTACCTTCAAGTTCACTACATGAATCATTATTGCTAAAATCCTAGTATGAATTCATAATAAAATCCTACTGTAACTAGCACACAATTAATACAATTCAAATATAATTGGTGCATCCACTATAGATTGGCATCATTTTTATAGATTTTCATCATTTATAATCTTCTATGACAATGGTCATCTTAAGACTAATTGATTCACATAACAAACTTGATTCTGACAACAACAGAATGCCTATGTAGGTAAAATTGAGCATCCTCTATTCTCACTCCGCTATGATAATCAAATCCAAACCAACTTTTATTGCCATCGTGCAAAGTATAACAAGCTATCAAGTATATTCAAAAAGGGGTCATTGGACACCAAGGCATGCCCAGTCTAGTATCAGCTTTTGTCTATTCCAGTCATAGTTATCCCCATTAAGTGATTAAGTTCGTGTTAGATTGTAGTCAAACTGAACTTGCCATATAAGGCATCTCTATGATTCTTAATTCTCCTTTTCAATGTAAATTTAACTCCAACTGTTACAAAAAAATCCTAGTGTCATATAGTATTCTTCCAATTTCACTAACTCACTCTCTCTCACATGCATTTCTCGAAACCAGCTGGGTTATTCTAACCATTATGTTGGGACTCTCTGAGAACATGGCTAGATTTATGTGGCCAGATCAGATGTAGCCCTAGTGAGTCCTAGCATCCAACTTGCAAATTTGCTCAGTCTAGGCACGAGACTTGTGAGTAGAGGCAAACTGATGGGTATTTGCTGATTTGTGAGTCCTGAACTTGGTTTGGCAAATCTACCAGGGTGATGCTTAAAAAATATTTGAAACAAGCCATTTTAAAAACAAAAAGTAACAATATATCCTATCATAATCTGTTACTAACACATTGAGAACTTCCTATGACCATTTTTGACTCTATTTTAGTTTGCTTATTAGCTTTCACACTATTTTCACCCTCCCTCACTCTACTTGGTTTTTCAATTTCTCTTCAAGGGAGCTGAACTTTCTTGTGCAAAGAGGTGATATTGTTGAATCACAGTTGATTTGTGCAAATGAGGAGCTGATTTAAGCAATTGTATTTCAGTTGCACACATTTCTCACTTTCAAGCCTTTCAATTTGACAAATGCACTTGCCACTTTCCAGCCTTGTATGAATCAAGTATTCATTAACGAATTGAGAAAATTTGTGCTAGTATTCTTTGAGAACATTCTTGTCTACAACAAGATTTGAGAGGATAACTTGAGGCATCTTGAGCAACATTCTTTTTTTGTCAAGGCATCCAAATGTGAGTTTAGGATGATGGAAATTTTGTATTAGGGCATATAATCAGTGCCCAAGGTGTCTAGGTGGATCAGAAAAAGATACAAGAAATCCGTGATTGGCACCCTCTAAAGACCTTCACACGGTTGAGAGGGTTCTTTGATCTTTGTAGTTACTACATGAGGTTTGTTAAGGGTTTCTCACAATTGGCCATACCCTTGACAAATTTGATAAAGAAAGGAGCTTTCATGGTTAGATTTAAGGCAGTTTTTGATAAGCTCAAGAAGGTAATGAGTTCATCCCTTGTGTTAGCTGTTCTTGATTTCTCATTTCCTTTTGTATTAGAGTGCAATGCTTGAGGAAAGGGATTAGAGTAGTTTTGATGCAAAATGGGCATCCCATATCTTTTGAGAGTCAAAAGCTTAGAGAGAGAAAAGAGATTCACCATCTATGATAAGGAGTTGTTGGCTATTATGCATGGCTTAGCCAAATTTAGGTAGTATTTAGTTTGTGGTAGATTTGTGGTTAAGACTAACCACAATAGCTTTAAATTCTTCCTCAACTAGAGAGATTTGAATGATAGACAACAAAAAAGGGAAGGCTTTAGGCTCGTGATTTTTGATAGAGTATTTTAAAGGGAAGAACAATGTTGTAGTTGATGCATAGTCTAGAAAACCATCTTTATGCTCTATGTTTGATATATATGCTGATTGGAACATTACTACAATAGAAAAATATGCAAAGAAAACATTTGTTACTAATGTTCTTGAGGGAAAATTCGAGGATGATAGATATAGGGTAGCAAATAATCTCATCCTTTACAAGGATAGGATATAGCTTGTTATAGAACTAAAGATAACGGAGAGAGTCTCGAGGGCAGTTTATGATACACCATTGGCATGTCACCCAAGATACTTCAAGACTCAATAAGCAAATCAGGGAGCGTTTTTCTTGGAAAGGGCTTAAGAGAGATGACCTCAAACACATTAGAGAGTGAGCGTATTACATATTGACAAGAAAATATGTGTTTCTAGCAGGGTTGTTGTAGCTCTTACTGATTCTCAATAACAAATGGGAGAGCATCTCTATGGACTTCATGACGAGCCTTCCAAGAGTTCAGGGTAACAATTGTATATTTGTTGTAGTTGACAAACTTGCTAACTATGTTCATATTTTTGCTACATCTCCTTAGTTCAAGGCACTACAAGTGGTTGGGTTGTTTTTAGAGAGGTATTCATGCTTCATGGATGTGAATAA
>VDFB02013651.1:0-21701 GCA_007258455.2 Sequoia sempervirens | reverse complement strand
CCTACTAGGAGGATTATGAGGAGGATGATCACGAGAGAGAGATCAGGGATCAGATCCTAGAGGAGATGGATGAGGAGGAGGATGGATGAGATAGGGTCCGTCAGGATGAGACAAAGGCAGAGGTTCCTGACACTGATATATTATGAGCCCAAGTTGCCTCCTTGGAGGAGCAGATGAGAGTGTTGATGGCAGAGAAAGATGCCTACAGAGTGGAGAGAGACCGAGCCTTGATAGAGACAGATCAGGCAGTAGCCCGGCGGTAGGAGACTGAGTAGAGATTCATAGAGCTCAGGTCATTATGTACAAGACCATCAACAGCATTTTCCAAAGAGTTGGTCAGAGCTGGCGAGAGGGAGAGATACTACCGAGACTTGTATGAGGCAGAGGTTCCCCTAGAGAGACGGGCTCCCAGTTTTTCAGCAGCATAGAGTAGTAGGTCCTAGACCCGGACCCACACACAGACAGTGAGTACAGAGGGAGTGGATCAGCCACGTAGAGCAGGGCCCTATGACAGACCTCCCACAGCTCTGAGATCAGCCGGTTCCCAGCATCAGTCTCCCACACACTCCCGACATGATGGCAGTGTCAGTTCCAGATAGAGATACTGTTTGTGGTCCATTTGAGACATTGTATTTTGATCCGATAGCCTGCGGGCTTCCATGTATTTATGATACATTATGACATTGTGATGTGACACATTTGAGCTATATATATATGATTTTTGCAGCGATTCTTATGATATGCATTTGTATTTATGGATTATGCAGTTATTTTTTTGATACATGTGATGTTCATATGATATGCCTATGTGATGGATGGTTGTATGTACTTTATGTTGTTTATGCAACTAATGTGATAATGTTGATTCTATGTGACATATGATTCTATATGATTATGAGATGCAATGTGATGTTATATGTATAATGACATGTGATGTTATACAAATGTAATGTGATGCATGTATTTACAGTTTATTGCTTATGATATGCAGTGTTAAATGATGATTATTGTCTATTATGCCATGATGATCTAAATGTGAAATATGCCTATATATATATGTATGTTTCTAACATGTATGTTGATGCAGGATGATGTATACCATTTTTGTGTCACAGGACTTTGTCATAATGCAAGAAAGAAGAACTTGTTAGTGCGAAAAGAAAGATCAACAAAGAAGGAGAAGACGGAAGATAGATATTAGTGTTAGGAATCTTTGATATTTTACCATATCACAAAAGGTATTGCACTTTATCATCATTGGGCGGGACTAATACAAATGGAGACAAACACCAGGATATGACATGAATCAAGGTGTGCAAGGTCATCCACTTGCTAAATAACAGACAGTCGCAGACAAGGATTGTCATTAACTCATACTAAAGGCACAAGTTGCCCCAGTCTTTTTGTCAAGACAAACCACAGACAGCAAACGAAAGAAAAGACGGGTCATGATACATCATTGCTCCTCTAAATCCTTCATGGGACATCCTTGAGGAAACTAGTAACATGACTCAAAATCAAATTGAAAAGACAGTCAACAAACAACAGTCAAAGAAAATAGAGTTCTGATACATCGTTGCTTCTCTAAATCCTTCATGGGACATCCTTGAGAAAGCTAGTAACATGAATCCCAGTCATCAATTCAAGATAAATGATAAGATAAATAAGCCATAAAGTCAGTAAGCCAATGAAATGTTTGCCAAGACATGATTTGTTTGTTTGATTTGTTTGATTGATAGAAAGATTGATTGGTAGAGCCTGATTTCAGGAGATACACATACCGGATAAGACTGTAAGTCTGGTTCGATGTTATGACTATCTGTATAAGGCATGACAAAGCCTGGTTTCAGAAAGAAATGTATTGTATAAGACGTTGAGTCAGATGCCGTTGATGTGATAACCTGTGTAAGGCTACGTTTGATTGTTTTGACCTTGTCGATTACACAGGAAGGACGTATCCTGAATAAGACATAGGTTGATTGTTTTGATAACGTCTGTTTCCAAGAAGGACACATCCTGGAGCAGACTTTTGGTTGATCTGTTTGAATTGTTTTGTTTGGCAAGTTGTTTGATATGACTCAGAGACATTGCTGACTTGTTCACCAAAGTAATGCATGACTTGATATGACGTGTAGACAATTGACTGTGTGTGATGACAAACCCTAAAGGACTGACCTAGTGCGGCCTCGGGGGCGCATCGTGTGATGGCCTTGCCTACATTATACATGCAGAGACCTCGTAGTTTGACTTGATTGCGACTGACAAGACTGACTACAAATAGAAGACATGTGTGAAAGTGGATGTGATGAACCCTAATGGACTGACCTAGTGCGGCCTCGGGGGCTCATCGTGTGATGGCCTTGCCTACATTGTACACGTAGAGACCTCGTAGTTTGACACTACCAATGACCTTGTTATATAGACATATGGATTGATGCATGATTTATACAGACAAACCTAAACAGACTGACCTAATTCCTCGGGGGCACATCGGCAGATGGCCTTGCCTACGTCCAATCACAGAGGCAACGTAGTTCAACTAATGACAAAGACTGACAAGTGCGACTGACTCTGACTCTGTTTTTGGATTTTTGAAATGTTTTGATTTTTTTGTCTTTTTGAAGTTTTATGATGTTTTTGTGTTTTCTCAAGTCATTTTGTGATGTTCGTGGATTTTCCATGATATTTCATCTTCCACATAGCCAATGTAAGAATCAATATGACGCACATCAAGTATTTGCCCCCAGTCGAGTATAAGACCAATTGATTATGAATAGGGTGAGATGGGGGATATGAAATGCTCTCGATGTCAATCGTTCCAAGCTATAGAAAAGACTACCACTTATTAGGAATGATATATACAAGTGATGGACACAAAAGGTAAGGGATATGTACAGAATAGTGGACTATGTACACGGATGTGGGCTATATACATGATAGAGGCTATGTACAGGGAATTGGGCTATGTACACAGTAGAGGCTATGTTCAAATAAGTGGTGTATGTACAAGATAGATTAGAATAATAGTAGACAAAGGAGCAGGGTTGAGTACACATGGCGCCTATTTTCTAGGTTTTCACCATGGTACCTATCCAAAGCACCACTGAAGTGATTTTCACCATTGGACGATTGATTTGTCTTTACTATTTTCCATATTAATTATTTTTTTTGGTGTTATCAAGATGCCTGTTTGCCAGGTTTTCACCTTGATAACGATTTTTTTGATTTTTTGATTTTTTTTTTTGTATTTTTGCTAAATAAGACAAAGGCTCCCAGAAGCTATGCGTAGAACTTCTTCAGATGCATACTATTGATTGGTGAGGACAATGGTTCGCCTTCAGGAGTAGAGAGTTGGTATGCTCCTGATCCAAAAGCTTCTGTAACAACATAAGGTCCCAACCAATTAGGTTCAAACTTTCCTGGTTTGTCTCTTTCTGCTTGATTCTTTGGGTTCTCCATTAAAACCAAGTCACCAATGTCAAAATTTCTATTTAAAACCCTCCTGTTATAGCTACGATGAAGGCGGTTCTGATATGCTTGGAGATGGTCTAATGCCTTCTGTCTACACTCATCCAGGAATTCTAACTCATGGAGTCTCGACACTCGGTACTCTTCATCATCAATGTGGCCCTTCAGTGATACCCTTAGGGATGGAATCTCGACCTCAATAGGTAAAATGGCTTCAGATCCAAAGACAAGTGAATATGGGGTAGCACTAGTGGGAGTACAGATACTTGTACGATAAGCCCATAAGGCATGGTTTAGCTATAAATGCCAGTCACGACCAGCATCATTGATAGTCTTCTTGAGGATTCTAATGATGGTCTTGTTAGACGCCTCTGCTTAACCGTTACCTTGGGGGTAGTATGGAGTGGATAAGTGATGTTGGATATGAAATTGATCACACAAATGGTGGACTTCTTGGTTCTTAAATGGGCGGCCATTGTCAGTGATTATGGACTGAGGGACACCATACCGACAGATGATATAGTTTAAGATAAATCTAGAAATCTGTGTGCCAGTAATGTATGTCATAGGAATGGCTTCAATCCACTTCGTAAAGTACTTAGTGGCAGTGATAATGAACTTGTGTCCATTAGATGAGGTGGGGTGGATCTTACCTATGAGGTCGAGTCCCCATTGGGCAAAAGGCCATGGTGATGTGATAGGACAAAGCTCCTGTGCTGGGGCATGTATCAAATCTCCATGAACTTGGCATTGGCGACATTTTGTTACAAAGACATATGAGTCTTTTTCCATAGTAGGCCAATAGTAACCCAGTCTCATAATCTTTTTGGCTAAGGTAGGACCGCTAGAATGGGAACCACATATACCCTCATGCACCCCATGCAAGGTTGCTTGTGCTTCAGTAGAATCAAGACATCTCAACAGGGTATTATCTAAGGCACATCTATATAAGGTGTCTTCGATGATGGTATATTTGGCTGACTTGCGGAGGAATGTTCTACGTTGGTTATTGGATAGGCCAATGGGGATGACTTCGGCATGAAGGTAATCATAGATTTCTTTGTACCATGGGGAATCAGGACCAACAATGTCACACACCATTTCAGAATCTGGGATATCATAGGCGGGGACCAAAAGCTGTTCGACCAAGAACTCAAACTTAGGCACGTTGTTAGGAATGTCAAGGAGTGAGGCAATTGTAGCCATAGTGTCTGCTACTTTGTTTAAAACATGAGGTATCTGATGAAACTTGACTTTTTCAAAGTACTCTTTAAAACTATCAGACATGCGCTTGTACAGAGCAAGCTTCTCATCCTTAGTCTCATAATCATCATTTACCTGTCTTATTACTAGTTGAGAATCACCATATACCTGTAAAACCTTAATTTTCCACTTGACCGCCATGCGTAACCCTGTCACTAGAGCTTCATACTCTGCCATGTTGTTAGTGCATGGGAATGCAATCCTGAATGACTTAGGGATGGAATCACCTTGTGGTGTGATAAACAATATCCCAGCCCCTGAACCATGATTTGTATGTGAACCATCAAAGTACAGTTTCCATGTTATGTCTATGTCAAATGTGAATATGAACTCATTAGGAAAGTCTTCCACTAATGGGTGATTTGCCTGTATGGGTGCATCATCTAACTGATCAACAATGACCTGTCCTTTAATAGCCTTTCTCTCTACATACTGTATATCATACTCACTAAGTATCACGACCCACTTGGCCAGTCGTCCTATTAATGCTGCCTTACTAAGAAGATATTTTAGAGGATTGATTTTAGCAACCAGCATTGTTTGATGGTTTAACATGTAGTGCCGCAGTTTTTGGGTAGCAAATACTACTGCAAGACAGGCACGTTCAATGTTACTATAATTTAGCTCATAACCAACCAAAGTCCGGCTGATATAATAGACTGCCCTTTCATGACCTTCATCGTCATTCTGTGCAAGCAATGCTCTGAGTGATGAATGGGTTGCTGTGATATAAAGAATCAATGGTCTCCCTTCAACAGGTGGCATTAAAACAGGTGGTGTAAGTAAATATTCTTTAATCAGTTGAAAAGCCTCTTTACACCTAGGTGTCCATGCAAAGGGTACTCCTTTCTTAAGTAGATGTTGAAAATGGTGCGTCTTGTCTACTAATTGCACTATAAATCTTCTAATAGATTGCAACCTTCCCTGTAATGTCCTTAGTTGACTGAGATTGTTGGGTGGTGGCATGTCCATGATTGCTTTTACCTTGGCAGGATCTACTTCAATGCCTCGTCTAGAAATGATATAACCTAACAGCTTTCTTGACTTGACTCCAAACACACATTTCTTTGGATTGAGTCTCACATTATACTTCTCCAGCCTCTGAAATACCTTGTCTAAAATTTGTAAATGTTTTTCCCTTGTCTTGAATTTGACAATAAGGTCATCGACATAATCCTCCATACAAGTGTGTACTAAATCATGAAAGATAGTGGTCATGGCACGTTGATAGGTTGCTCCTACATTCTTGAGTCTGAAGGGCATAAAATTCCAGCAATACGTTCCCCAAGGACAAGTGAAAGCTATCTTAGGTTGATCTTCAGTGGCTATTCTGATCTGGTTATATCCTGAGAATCCATCCATAAGGGACAACATCTCATATCCTGCTGTCATGTCAACTATCATGTCTATATTAGGCAAAGGGAAGTCATCCTTAGGACAAGCTTTGTTGATATCTCTAAAATCAGTGTAGATGCGGATGCCCCCAGATGGTTTGGTAACTGGTACAAGATTGGAAATCCAATCTGCATAGTCGATAGGTCTGATGAAACCAACGTCTAAGAGTTTCTTGAGTTCTGCCTTGACTAATAAAGCAATTTGTGGATGCATTTTTCTCAACTTTTGCTTTACTGGTTTAGAACCTAGTTGTAAAGGCAAGTGATGTAGAACAAGTTCAGGATCCAACCCAGGCATGTCGGCATATGACCAAGCAAAATTAATCTGTCTTTGTTCAAAGAAGTTGTGGAACTCTGATTTCTCTTGTGTTGTCAGTGACACTGCCAAATAAATCAATCGAGGATTCTCTTTTGTGCCTATGTTGACTTCTACCGATTCTTCCACGAGCATGGGTGACTTTTCCTATGCAATGGGGAGAATGTTCAAACCTCCATCCTTAGGCACCTTAGAGAGGTTTTCACCTTCGGATGCGTCCTTTCTTTTTACTTTTTCATGGTCTAGAGGTGCCTTGCGGTTTTCACCTAGAGACTCGTCCTTTTTATCTTGTTTATTCTTTTTCTCATTTTTGCGACTGGAGGGTTGAACAGATTCCCCAAAATATGCTTTATTGTCCAATTCAATGGTAAAACCAGCTTTATGATCCCCATTAGGTATGCCTTCACGTAATCCCAAGAACTCAACAATTGCTTCATCGTTCTCAAAAGTGTCTAAGACAGGTGTATCGTGTTGATCCCAATCTATGAGTTGGGGATAAACTAAGGGCATGTCATCGTCGGAGTTATCAAAATCTAATGGGGTCAAGGTAAAGATTGAATTATTCATGTGGTCACAAAAGTCTTGTACCAAGTCCTTTTTGCTCTTGGGTTTGGGTCTAGGTGGAGGAATAGGTGGGCCTAATGCCAAGGTTTGACAATCAGAAAGAGGTGGCTTAGGTTGCCAAGAGGTAGGATCAAGTGATTCCCAATAGTAGTGTTTAAACCACTCCTCTTTTGTCATTTTCTTTGGTGGACAGGAATTTAAGGGGTTTGGTGAGGAACTTAGCATCAAGTCAAGTTCTCCAAATAACTTGTCAAGGTCCATGGAAGAAGTAGAGGATAAGGAATCCCACTCATAATCATTAGAGTCAGGAGAGTTACAACAATTTTGGTCTATTGGTTCGTGAGATGTCTTAATGTCTTCTGAAGCACGTACTTCCTCAAGTAAGGGTAATGGAGTACTAGGAACGCCAATCTGAATTGGTTGAAACCCTAGCCCTACTCCTTTTGGCCATTGAGAAACAAATATTGGTTCCACTCTACCATCTTGGTTTAAACCTAAACCACTTTGCCCGTCATATCCTTTACTTTGCATGATTTTGAAACCCTTTCCATATAGACTTGTAGGAATATGAGCAAGTAAAAGGGGTTCTTGATTATCTTCCTTGTACAGCCAGGAAGTGACATCTTCTATATCTACAGCCTCTTTGCTTAATTCACCCCATTTAGTGAAATTTGTTGTGGGGGGAACATGTATAGTGATTATAGACTGTCCCCTACCTGTTGTAGGCAAACCATATGACTTAGGAGGAACCAAATGGCTAACACAATAAGAAGTCTTCATGTAATACTCTCCACAACCCTTGTCTTGGATCTCAACCCTAGGAGTAGTGGGAAGTGAAGGTGCAACAGATGTTCGAGTGAGCGTGGACGGGTCAACATAAGAAGATGGTTTAGACGGTGAGGCCTCTTGGTTGACCGGCACTTGACATTGAGGGATGTCCTTTAGATTGGTGCAATACTGGAAAGGATCGGGATCACCATCTATAGTTATTTCGGTGCCATTGTAAGGGAATTTAAGACACTGATGATATGTGGAAGGGACTGCCTTCATGGCATGAATCCATGGTCTACCTAGCAAAAGGTTATAAGGGAGGGTGAGATCCAAGACCTGGAACTTTGTCTTCATTACCGCAGGACCAATTCTGATAGGAAGTGTTACCACCCCCTTTGATTTTCTTTCTTCATCATCATAAGCCTTAATGACAATACTCTTGGTGGTGTCTACGCATGCTTCTGAAATACCTAATTCCTTAATTAGTTTTAAAGTGCATAGATTTAACCCTGCTCCTCCGTCTACCAAAACTCGTCTAACTTTGGTGTCATCAACAAGGACTTCTAGATGTAAAGGGTCATTGTGGTTCATCTTTTCAGTGGCATAGTCTTGTTCAGAGAATGTGGCATGATGATTATTGGTTAAGTAGCCCACCATTTCCTAGAAATGATTGACATCAAGGTCATTAGGGACCGTGGTATTCTGTAAAGCCTTATCGAGGATAGACCGATGCTCGGGGGAGATACGCAACAATTCCAAGATTGAAATTTGGGCTGGGGTCTTCCCCAACTAGTCAAGTAGGTTATATTGTAACTTGGAAGGTTGTGATGCTTGCTGTGATGGAGGGCCTTGGATAACAAACTTAGTACGATGAGTATTGACTGCACATTCTGGATTAGCCTTGATAGTAATGGTATTGATGTTGTCATTGGCGGTGCGAAGGCAATGAATGATTTTGCCACTATCATAGTCATGTTTTATATTCACATAATTGGCCAACATATTGGTCTTAGTACTCAAACTGGGGACAGTTCCTTTCCCATGGTCATGTAGTGGGTCTGAAAAGACTTGATGATCAGTGTTCGATGTCTTTTGTTTTTGTCCACTAACTTCAATGATTCTCTTGTCAACAAGATCCTGTATGATGTTCTTCAGTTGTCGACAGTTTTGTAGGTTGTGTCCCTTAGTCCTATGATAATCACAAAAAGCATTGTCATCCCACCAAGTTGGTTTAAACTGTCCTAGATCGTATTGTCTTGGTTCCTGCAGTTGTATGAGGTTGTGTTGTAACAACTGTTTGAACACCGACTCAATGGGTTCCCCTAAGGGAGTGAACTCACATTTTTGGAATCTCCTTGTTTGTGGACGTTGAGTATTTGAGACCATGTTAGGAGGTTGATTGATAGCATTAAGCGTGTTAGCAAAAGTATGAGGTCCTTGTAATGTGAGGAGGGGTCTTGCTTGTAATGTTTTAGCATCCACCACCCCATCATTGGTGACATTTTTGTTGTGAGACAAGAATCTGTTTCTGTCGGTGGGGGCATTTTGTATGATAGGGTTTTGATTGGGTGTTGTCATCTTGAGTTCACCCTTTTCAATGAGATCTTTCTCTATTATCACCCCTTTTTCCACTAGTTCTGAAAAAGATATGCAACAATGTACCCTTAAGTTACTTCTGAGTTTTGGATGAAGGTTTTCTTGAAACATGGTAACCTTTTGTTTTTCAGGTATCTCGACAGGACACCTACTTGCAATAGTTCTCCAACGTTGGAAGAAAGAAATGAATGTTTCACCTTCATCTTGTGTTGTGTGGCACAAGGTTTCTATATTTATCTCATGGTCAATGTGGAAGGAGAATTGCTCCACAAATTTCTCGACTCGTTCGCCCCAAGATCTAATGCCAGAATCTAAACCTAAAAACCATTCTAGTGCCACTCCTACAAGATTTCGTGGGAATAGCCTCATAAGATATGTGGGATCATAAGTGACATCTATGCATATGGTAGAAAATTCCATGATATGTTCTACTGGATTGCGTTTTCCATTGTACTTAGGAAGATTCGGTATGACATATCCGTGAGGGAAAGGTGTCATGTACAATGATCTATCAAAAGGGAATGGGCATATGTCCTTTGCTGAAAATGATTTCTTAGTTGAGACTGACATGTTATCCATTTGCGTTTGTAATGCGTGCATTTGTGTTTGTAGGACGTCAACTTGGGTCAAAGATGTGCTAGGAGGATTATGCGGATCCATGTATGCATTCTGAAATCCAAAGTCTCGTGATGGGTTCTGATTGAACGTTGGCATCTGAGGTGGATTCGGATTCGGAATGTTGGTAAATGTATTCTGGTCTGGAGTCGGCATAAATTGGTGTTGACCTGGGTTCTGTGTAAATGGATTCTGAGTACCACTCTGTGAAAAGGGATTCTGATTCGGAACCGATGTGAAATAGTTTTGGCCTAGAATCTGGGTAGATGGATTCTGACTACCAATCTGTGAAAAGGGATTCTGATTCGGAACTGATGTAAATTGGTTTTGACTGCTAGTTTGGAAAGGTGGATTTTGATTGCCATATTGGAAGGAGGGAATGCCCCCTGTTTGTGTAATCCTTGGTATAGTACTAGTGACCTGAGCACTAGGTATGGCCATCGACTATGGTAAGGTACCCATAATGCTAGCAGTAGGTGTGGTTGTTGATTGCGTACTTGTGACACTGACATAAGATGTATGGGCTGATGTTTTAGGTCTTTTACTCCCACTAAGAGGACTGGAGGGAGTAGATGATGAAGCCCCTGTAGTGAAACTAAATCTCGATGTCATGGTAGGTGTACCAAATGGGGATGTATGGACTGTCGTACTCTGTGTAGACGTGCTAGATGGCATAGTCGTACTGACTTGAGGTATAGTAGTACTAGCAGTCGTAGTATTTGTCCCTTGTGTAGGTTGAGTTTGTAAGGTACTGATATCAAATCCTAGAGGTAATGTATCACCTTCAGCTAGCAATATTCCTAAGAACCGTTGACGATCGTTTGCTAGGTACTCATCTACAAAAGAGGCAAACTCAGGGTCCTGTGCGGCAGCCTCTATGTCTTCTGTTGTAACATGTCCGTGAGTGTTTCTAGTGGTGAATTTGTCTAATAGAGTCTTATGAGGTCTTGAAGAAAATGGGTTGATGAAATCGCTTGGGTTTGACATGTTTTCTCTCTCTTCTCTTAGACCTAGTTTCAACCATGTAAGACAAGCTCAATATGCGGGAAATGCAAGACTATATCTAGAAACTGTATGACTCTATGCTATGTTTTTGGGGTTTTCTTATGCAAAATAAGGGATGTCCTATGATGATACTAGTCTAGACTCTAAAGGTGCAAGAAGTCTAAGTGAGACCCTAAAATGATCAATTCTATAAACCCAAGGTGAAGGGACCAACTACCTAAAGTCAAACCAAAGTGTCAATTTAGATAAGTCAAGGAACCAACGTAGGACAAAGATCAAAGACAAGTTGAATTTCCTAACTAGACTGATGAGCTAGGATGACTCTCTGTAGGACAAAATATAAGATGATAAGACTAGGTTCAATGACAGATTTCGTTGACACTATGACCTTTCTAGAGTATAGATGGTGGACTACTCCTAAAGTTTGTAAAAGTGACCTTTCTAGAAGTCTAATGCAAGGTGATATGTACCCTAAGATGAAGGTAAACTCTAATTGAAGACAACTATGGTAATGACTAAATGAACCTAAAGGATGCAAAATTGAGCAAATCATTTTAGGTTTTTGTTTCAAAGACTGTTTGTATGAAGACCACTGGAACTGGTATAACCCTACTAACTGGACAGTGACTGTGAATTTTGGATATTCTGGTAATCAGACAGATGCGTTTCAAATTTAACAGTTGCGGTCCAAACATACAGATGCGACTCAAGATTACCAGATGTGACTCAAAATGACAGATGCGACTCAGAATACAACGCATGCGATGTTTTCAGAATAGATGCGAGCCAAAATAACATATGCGACTCAAATTTAACAGATGCAGCTCAAAACTACCTGATGCGACCTTTATAAATCAACTGCGATCCAAACTGACAGATGCGACTCAGAAATTACAGATGCGACTCAGAAATTACAGATGCGACTCAAAATTAATAGATGCGACTCTAAAAATCAGATGCGTGTTTCTGGTGAACAATTGCGACTCTTTGTGAATTTTCAGTGACATAAAATTTAAACTGACTCCGTTTTCCGTGATCAAATTCTGACA
Organism: Sequoia sempervirens; assembly: GCA_007258455.2. NCBI lineage: Eukaryota > Viridiplantae > Streptophyta > Pinopsida > Cupressales > Cupressaceae > Sequoia > Sequoia sempervirens. Next base: position 9,660 of record VDFB02013651.1, on the reverse strand, counting down.
ATCAAAGACAATTGTAAGACAAAGTGTTTTCAGTTTCAATTTTGGACTCAAAGAACATTTAAAGTGATAATAGACAAGCACATCCTAATAGGCCAAAGGCCTAGGCTTTGTATACTTGGTATAGCCCACCAATTATACCCCGGATTGGTGATGAACACCTTTCCTTCTTGAGAGCGGATAGCTTAGGAATTTGGTGGCATTGGCTCCCCTCCACGGCTCATTAACATCTTTCGAGCACACCAATTTTGAATTCTTTGGGCAATGACCTCCCAAGAACTACTATCTCTACTCAAGGGGATCAGTAGTGAGTATCTTCGGGCATGATACTGTACCCTACACTAATACCAAGCAATGGCCACAAATAGGTTGGTCTCTACAACAAAGGGTATTTAATTTGGGCATTTCGTTCGTGGGGTGTGATCCATACGGCGCGAGTCCCCTTTCAGATCCATCTCGTCGAAACCACACTTGTGATTCTTGGGGTTTCCCCAAGAACCCACTATCTTGGTAAAATCCCTCGAGGTTGAGGTGCTACCCGTGCGAAGTGGATGCAGGGTGAGTACTTTCCACCGGGAAACGGGCCCAAAATTCTAAGAGTTATTGTAGTTCTCTTACACCCGGGATCATACGGATATTGCAGGGCCGCGGTGTACAAATCGTGGGGTGACCAAACTTGTGCTTTTCGCACCAAACATAGTAGACACTTGTTAATTTTAACCAAACTAAATATTTGTTACGCTACCAAACAATCTGTTTCAAAATTCAACTAGGGTCTTCGACAAGCGTCCTGTAGAAGATATCATTAGTAATTTTTCAATATTGTCTTCGTCAATCGTCTTGCAAAAGCTTGTTAACTCCAAATGGCCACACGCTGAAAATAAAATATCAGTATCACGAAAATCAATTGAAAATTCCATATTATTCTTGAAATGATAAAAGATTTTTACCGATCAATTCCATTGTTTACGTTCAGGTGAGATCGTCGTTTCTTTTTAGTTCGGGATACGGTTATGTGGTTTAGGAATTGTGAGATGCATCATTTCTCTGTCAGATGCGGTTCAGAGACTCAATTGCGGTTCAGAAACTTCACATGCGGTTCCGGAAAATCAATTGCAGTGTAGAAACTTCACATGCATCATTCTGTACGAAAAATCTGCAAAATCAAAAATTAAAAGATCTACGGATTCGCGAAGATGGTGTCTTCACGTCGGGTTCACCAAAATGTAACGCCTGAAAATGAAACAAGCCTTTTGCACAATAGACAACAAGGAAGATTAGATCGTTAGAAGCACACATGCAATACAAATACTAAATCTAGAATGCAAATTCATACGTTAAGCAACAAAGAACATGGGAAAGTAAAAACGTAATTAAAACTAGAACAATCTCACCAATTTTCAAACGTATTTCCATGAATTATCTCGATTGCCCTTCTCCATTTTGCTTGTGTAGTATAATTGCCCTCAGATTTTCAAGTTCGTGCAAGTATAGCCTAAGATAGTGATTAGCAAAATATCGAAGATTCAAGACAGAAAGTGCTCTCCAAAGTTACAAAAATTAGAGAGATTGGAATGAAGAATGACAAATCAATTTATAGAAAATTGATTATTCGAATGACAGTCAAGATTGAAAGATCAATGGACGGTTGAGATTGACAGTTAGTCATGCATTCGTTAACTGACATGATGACATGAGTGATTCGAATTAGAAATAGAATTAAAGATTAAGTAAATCATTTAATCTTCAGTTCGGCATTCGGAAACATAAGAAATATCTTTGCATGACAAAGATGAAGATTGATTAAAGCAAGTCTCTGTCGAATGCACGCATCAACACTTAATCAATTAAATAAGAATATTTAATTAATCGCATGTACACGCAATTGAGTTAGAAGTGGATGATTGAATGGTTTGAAGAAGAGATTACTCGAGCATTTCCACTGCATACTTAAATCAATAGTTGACTGAACATTAAAATAGATGTCAGTTGAGTAAAAGTGAATACTTAGATAACTCACATAATTATCTAAAATATAGAAGAATGTGTTAAAATAGAATTAATGAATTAAATAATTCATTTAATTCAAGAGACAATATTCGAAGGATAATTAAATAAATAAGATTTATTTAATTAAGTGACGAAGGGGATTTTAAATGAATAATTAAATAAATAATGAATTTATTTAATTATAGTTGAAGTATGATAAAGAATAAATTAAATAATGATTTATTTAATTTGACCGGAAGAATAAGGTTAATTAGTAAGATAATTAAATAACAAGCGTTTATTTAATTAATTAGAAGAAATGAAGAAAAGTGAATTAATTAAATAATTGAGATTATTTAATTAATATATGAATTAATAGAAGATGAATTAATTAAATAATTAAGACCATGAAGAATAAGAATTATGAAGAATATAGAAGCCGCAGGCTAAAAACCAGATTTCGGTGTCTACAATGGTGACTTTAGTGTCAATGTTATAGGCATAATTTTGCATAAATTTTTCTGCAAGTTCCTCCCATGATTTTATTCTCTTAGGGAAGGTGGCAAACCATTCAAGTGTGGGACTTGCAAGACTCCTAGGGAAGAGTTTCATCAAGAAATTATGTTCATAGGCAATGTCCATTCAATTATTTGTAAATTATCGAATGTGTTTAAGGGGATTTTTCTTTCCTTTGTATTTAGCAAAGTTTGCCACCACATATCTAGGAGGAAACTATGGCATGTATAGACTCGTGTCGAAAGGATATAGACATAGGCCATATGATGTATGAGTATTTTTGTGTTGCATTTTCATGTTCTCCATCTATTTTTGCAAGGTCACAATTTGAGCTATGAGTGCATCAATTATGGGGTTTTTCATAGTGTCGCACATGCTAGTGATAGGTATTCCACGAGTCCCCATTTATTGTGAAGATATGTTCATATTTGGTTTGTATTGTTGTAGAATGTGTGACGTGTTTTTATTTGGGATTTTTTGGTATTACGAATTTTGATTAGGAATTTGTTGTTGTGTATGGATGTGTGACACATATGTGGGAATGTGCACTCCAATAGTATTAGTTGATATTTGTGGAATATGTTGACCTTGAGTGTTTTGGTGTCCAAATGAAGTCATGTGTTGTGCAATCTAATTGCCTTATCCAAATTGATACATGTGACCCTAGGGAATGTTGTTGTTTTTCCTTTGGGGGATATTGGTATTAAGTTGTGATGAAGTATTGACATTTGGTTGGGCTCCTGGAATGGAAATCCATCATTTATTTCTCCCAAAGGGGTTGAATGAATTTGTTCCCATGGTATTATTTGAAGACCCAACTAAAGGATTTGATGAGGTTGTTCCCATGGCACTAGACGAAGCTCCAAATAAAAGGTTTGAAGAACTTTCCCCCACTGTTGACGATGCAATGGTAGTTCCAATTGCTTGTGAGGATGTTGTTGAAATTAGAGGAATTGATTGTGATGTGGCTTGTGACATGGTTGATGTTCCTCCAATGGATGTTATATTGATCGTGTTGGAAGCATTTGATTGGAGGTTCCATTAGAGGTAGCATTGATGGCATTTTTTGCACTTTGTGTGTTGGCACTAATGAAGGTATTGTTTGCATTGTGTTGGGCTTGATTAGTGTTGGAGGTATTGTTTGCATTGTTTTTGGCATTGTCATCAGGAGATGCTACTCTTAAAGTGTTAATGTCAAACCCATGTGGAAATTTGGCCCCTTGGTCTAAAAGCATGGCTAGATATCTCTGTGAATCTTGTAAGATAAGTTCTTCCACAAAGGAGGCCACATCTCGATTTTGAGCAGGAGCTTCTACGTCTTCCATGAATACATGCCCATTTTCATCTCTAAGTATGAATGGCTCAAAGGGGTTGTGTGAGGAAGATGGCATGTTCATGTCACTAAAAGTATTGATAAAAGATTCCCCCATGTTTGTGTCTTGGTTCATGCCATTGGAAAAGTTATAGGGGTTGGTGTATTGTCCAAAAGGGTCCATTTGTCTTCTTTTCCTTTGGAGCCTAGTCTCAACCATATAAGGATTTTCTCAAATGAGGAAGATGAAAATGCCAACTAAGTCTATAAATGGGAATGATATGATAATATATTTTTGGATTTTTTTGAATAAGGGATGCAAATGTAACTATATTTTTTGGGTTTTTGGCAATAAGAAATGCAATAATGACAATGTTTTCTAAAAGGAATGTCAAATGCAAAAGGACAATGAAGACTAAGATCAAAGGCATGAAATATGAGGACTAAAATGACTTAAATATTCTAAGGTATGCAAATGAAAAGGTATAAGAAATTTTGATGGACTTCTAGAAAAGGTTTACTCCACCACACAAAGCTTGGCCTATGTCTCAATTTGTATAATCAAAGGACTTGTTGGTATGACTAAATAACAATCACAAGATGATGAAGTGAGGTTTCCTAACTAGACTTTTGAGTTGGAAAGGCCTCACAAAAGGACAATTACTAAAGAAAATGATTTTGACTAAGTCCAATGATAACCTACTTTTGAAGGAAAAGATTTTGCAAGGTATGGTAAGTTTTCCTATTCCAAAGTTTTCAAAATGGGGACCTAAAGACTGTTTATTGCTAGAAATGATGGTGATGGACTCTATGGGTGCAACTAAAAAATTGGAAGGATGAACCTATAGAAAAATGCAAGCTAAAATACGTAAGAAATAAAAGATTTGAGTAATTATTTTTTTGGATTTTGATAGAGGCCACTAGAAAAAGATGTTTGACAATAGTTTGAAGGTGTTTGATCTCAAGTTTTGGATTGTAATAGTTTTTTTATTAATAATAGGAAATTGCATCATTTTAGGTTATAGATACATTGTAGGATGTCAAATGCATTGCAGGTTTAGTGAATGCATCATTATAGGTCATAAAATTGGCTCATTAAAGAAATTGTGATTTTTTGGAAATCAAATACGGTTTAGACCAGTCAAATGCATTGTACAGGATAGAAAATGTGGCTTAGTAGAGTGATTGCAACCCAAAAAATCTTGAATTTGGTTCAAAATGATTAATGCATTGCACAAAATAGCAGATACGTTGCATGCTAAATAAAGGTCTGATTTGTTTACAATTTTGGCAAGTTTTCAAAATTGTTTTAGTTTGAGTGGAGTGTTTCCAGTTTTGCAAAAGGTGTTTATTTGTTCAATGTATTAGAAAACACTTGGAAAACACAATTTTTTATCTTTAAATGTTTGAAAACATGCACAACGAAGGAAAACACGATCCTAGGTTAGGCAAGAACTATATCCACTAGATTCCACGTGGGTTTCCCCAACCACACTTATTTTTAATGGGTGATCTAGAAGCTTGGCCACATAGGCTCCGCCTTAAATTGCACTCACTTCTTGGTTCAACCAAGCTTTAAGCCCCCATAAATCTCTCATGGTAGGCTTTTCACCTCTACTAAGAACTATGAGAATGTGTATGCATTGGCAACAACCATTGCTACACCAATGAATAGATGGGTTTTTGGCAACTACAAAAAGGTTTTTAGTTTAGGAATCCCATTTGAATGGCCAAACATGAGGCAAGGTTAGCTCCAATAAGGAGGAATTTTAGCTTGAAGAGGTTATGCTCAATAGGTTTTTTGGGAACTCATTTGTTTGTGTGACACATCTGCACTTGTAATCCTAAGTTTTCCATTAGGAATCACATTTGTATACCGGTCGGGAGTAGCTTGACTAAAGATCTTTGTTGCTATTTTAAGTAACCTTGGAGTGAGTAATTTGTACCTCCAAGGAAGACCCAATTCCTAGAGTCAATAACAATTTCTCTTTCACCCAAGATTGCACAAGTTCTTAAGGAGAGATGATACTTCTATTATTGAATTGGGGTTATACAAACTACAAACACTTGTTCATTTTAATTAACCAAAATAAGATGTGTGGAAAACACCTAAAAAGATTTTTTCATTTTAAACAAAGTTCATTTTAAGCCCATGACATGAAAATGCATTTAAATTTTAACCTTATGAGTTTCAATGCAAGATTGTGTTCATTTTAAGCCTATGAGTGAGTATGCATGCTCATTTTAACCAATGAAATGTGAATGCAAGTTGTTGTTGTTTGTTTGTTTGATTAAGGAATTGGAAAAGTAATATAAAAATAAACAAACAAAGATTAGACTCCTTTCCACATGTTCCCAATAGAATATTAGTAACCCAAAAAACCTCTAAGCTACTAAATGGAAAAGAAAAATTTGGAAAATATAGTAAAAACCCGAAAGGAAATGTTTACTAGGTGAATGTGTCATTTTATAGATCAAATGTGTTGTAGTGCAGAAAACTAGAATTTACTAGGAAGATGCCTCAATATGTAGATAAAATGTGTCATAGGGTAGAAAGCTAGATTTTATTAGGCATATGCATCAATATGCAGAGAAAATGTATCACAACCTACATATGCATTGTTCAGACCCATGGATGTGTTGCAACAGTGTAAATGCAGTGTTCTAGTTAGCAAGTGTAGCTCAACAGAGTAGATGTGTCATTTTGCATGGTGAATGCATTGCAATGCAATGAATGTGGCTCAAAAAATTGCAAATGTGGCGCTTCGTACCTTTACCTACAAAAACACAAAAAATGTCATATGGAAATCTACAAAAACAAGTGTTTTGGCATCGGGTTCACCAATGTAGCTTAGGGAAAATGCTAGGTTAGAAAATTAGAGCTTAAACAAAATAACCCAAAGGAAAGCAATGAAGAACAAAGGAGTACAAAAAATGAAAACAATGAAAGATCTCACCAAATGTTTTCAACCTCCATGATTAACCTCCATTGTACATTCTCTATTTGCTGCAATATTATGTTTTCTCTCAAATTTGTGATGAGCAACCTATGACTATGCCAATGTCCTAAGAAAATGTTGAAGGATTCTATCAAATGCTACACAATGCAACTATCAAGCAAACCTAAAGCAATGAAAATGTCTAAGTATGAAGTCAAGAAATTCCAAGATGTATGAAGTCAAGAGCATGAGAGATTAAGAGATATGCAAATGAGACAAAAAATTACATTTTATAGAAAAGTCAATTTTGGATGAATGGCCAAGATTGAAGATTAAAAAATTCTCTAAGAACAATGGTTAAAATTGAATGTGACAACCGACAATTAGGGTTACGAGAACATTAAGGTGAAATTTGAAATGAATGGTTGAGATTTAAGGGACAAGGTTGCATGTGACAAGGAGATAAGAATGGGATGTAAAAAGAAATAGCTAGAAAATCAAATAGTAATAAAAATTATTTGATTTCTGGAGGAGAGAGAAAATTAGAAAGTGGACAATTTTATTTAAAATTAGGAAAAGGCCAAGATGGATCATAATTAAATAAATTAAAGAATTTATTGAATTGTAAGAGGACATAAGATATTAATGACATATTTAAATAAATAAATTCCTAAATTTATTTAAATAATCAAGAAGAAATAGTGGATAAGTAATAATTAAATAAATTTAGGAATTTATTTAACTATAGAGGAACATAGGAAATTAGCGATGTATTTAAATAAAATAAATATAATATTTTTATTTAAATAGTCAAGATGAATAAAATATATGAATTAATTAAATAATTGTGAATTATTTAATTAATAATCAAATTTGGAGCATAGGATATAACTAAATATTTTAATTTTGTTAGGAAGAAATATGGAGAAAATGGAACTTGCAAGCATAGGTCAATTTTATGTGTCTACACATGTCTCATACAACAAATGATCCACTACTCAAGTGTGCCTAAAGGGTCATCTCTTACCTTTAGAGTATCAAGTAATGCTTCATGATCAACACTACTAATTTTCCATAGTTCCTTTATTCTTGGTTTAGCATGATGTATCAATAACTTGACATTTTTTTCTATAAAAAGGTGAAAATACATGAGAATGGTTTTGTGTTTCTCATAGTATTCAAATGTAGGTATGCCATTATTTCTAATCATATGCATTCACAACCAAGTTTTGGCAACAACAACTGAACATGTAGGATACATGAACCCATTATCATCCATCATCGGTTGTGTTAGCTTCTTCTTTCCTTATACACAATGTGCCAACCAATAGTTTGATCCCTTTTCATTCCCCTATGATACTACAACTACATAGACATGTCCTAGTTGTACAAGATTTGAAAGATGGTTGTAGTCAAGTGAACTTTCCATTTCATTTTCTAAAGAGGATTGTGCTACAAATAAAGGGGTTAGGTATTGTGTAATCCATGTATCTACCCACTCACTTAACTCACATTGATCCTAATCACACTAAACACACAATTCTAACAAATACAAGCCAACTCTCGTGTCCATATGGTCCATGCGCCCACATCTAATATTTGAAATGAATGCATCTTTGAAGATTATCTAATTGTTTGACATTCAAATTTTTCTCCATTGTGCCCTCCTCAACCAACCAAGATAACATGCACACTTGTGAATCAAGTGTCCCTCATGATAGTGCATAAGTACGCCAATCAACAATAGAACATGAAAAATTGAATGTTGCACCACCTCTAATCTTCATTTGTTCCTTAACCAAAAATCTCTTCACACATGCACCAATGCCATCATGCTCGCCTTTTCCATGCCCAAATTTTAAAAAATCCAAATATGTGGTATGCCCCTCTCTACATGCATCCTGCTCAACCAATAACACATACATGCATTCTTGAATTTCCCTATGAAATTATCTAACCAAATGAAATGTTGACCCATTGCAATACCTTTTTCTTGTAATAACTCAAAAAAATTCAAAACAATGTTGGAAAAACTCAAATGAATGAGATCTATCATAACTCATGTAAAAACAGTGCTCATTGATTATCTTCCTATCCTCTTTTGTACTATCAAGGGCATGTCTATATGCTATGTGGACAAAAATAGCAATTTGAATAGAATTGTAATATTGTGATTGTACCTCATTTTTTGGTTGCAATGTGTAATTTTTAGAAAAATCAACCACAAAGATAATAGTTACAATCGAGAAAGAGTCCTTACACATCTTGAATTGTCAATCGAACCATTGGGACTTGTGGCTATTCCTTGTATACTTGCAGAAATTTTTTTTCTTAAAATAAAAAATAAACCTAGAAATACTTACATCTCTTGTAACCAACTCACATCTAGAACCTTCACCTCCACTCTTCAATGTTTATTTGACTATCTAAAACCTTTTCTCTCAACATTATTGTTATCAAAATCATGTTTGTTTCCCTCATGAAAACATGTTACAAACTTTGATAAACCATCACATTGGAAACATGTTTCATTTAAACAATCATTTCTATAAAATAAGCAACCATCACCTCTAACACATAAAAATGAATCTAACAAGTCCCTGTATGACTTGGAAGTTTCATTGCATGACACTCTTACAACATTTTGTTAGTATGCATAGTAGAATGAATATAACATAATAATTCATGATAAATTGAAAACACAATGTGGTATTTACAACATGTATTACAAATATTAATAGGTACACAATAAAATGGCTTGCAAGACTCAAAATAATTTTGTGATATTTTCAAATTTGGATGTGCTTCACAAAATTATTTGTACAATATTGTTTGGCTACATTCCAAGAAATGTTTAGGATGTAGTGTGTGATCTCAATTACCAATTGTTAACTTTAAAACATCATA
>VDFB02013650.1:14723-34269 GCA_007258455.2 Sequoia sempervirens | reverse complement strand
GGGGTATATCCACTAGGTTTCAAATGATGACTCTATCTCAATCACAATCATAACACAATAATACTTATATACGCTAAACTCAATCTTCTAATCGAAAGCATCATGTGTCCCGTACAAATTACATATTATAAGAGTGGGTACACAACCCTTTCTAGGGTCCACGTCCCCAGATAGTTTCGGAGTCGACTACTACCCACTTAGGTGAAGTCGAGGATTGGAGACCTGGGTAAGGATATGCTGGTGAAATATGGAGCATATACATAAATACATATATTGGCACAAACAATGCCTCAAGGTAACATACCAATAACTAAATCTTTAGTGCTTCTAAAACAACACAAAAATCACCCCAAAGGTTTTAAACAAAATACTAGAATGAACTAAATTATACTTTCGTTAATTATGATGATTCAATCAACTAAATGTTAATTTCATCACTCCTATAATCTAAATGTTCCTCTTAGTTTTTCAAACTATTCTTTTGAATAATTTAAAACATAACTACAGTATAAGGTTTTAACACATAATCAAAGTTCCATAAGCAAGAATATTTAGTCAACCCTAACACCACAAATTAAGCCACGCATTACTAGGGTTTCACAAGAAATTCTCAACAATTAATGGACACCCCAACTCTCCTAGTAATTCCATTTGATAACATATAGAAAATTATTTGAAATACAACTAATAACAAGTTCCTCGTGACTCTCAAGAGCTATTCCATACCTAGGGACACATATGTGGTCATGCACACACATCTACTTATAACTTTGAGCAACATTCACCATGCCATTCATCCATTAAACTAATCTTATTATACCTTTTAAACTATAAAATTTGCATACAAGGTCAATTAATATTAATCTTTGTTAAGATCAAGTAAAAGGGGACTTTTTTTTAATGATTTCTCAACTTAATATAAACCCATAGTTCTACAAAACCGAGCTAGAGACTATCCAATAATTGGATTCACACAACTTATATATCTAGAAGATGGGCATAACTTGTAACTATGGATTTAGAACCAATTTATATACTACTAATCAAATCAATTCACTCTAGCATGAGTTATTAATGACATTTAAGACCCTATTACTTCCATTGAACATACTTTTTATTTGGTCTATAACCATATTTAACAAAGACAATAGCTATTTCAATCATTTTCATCAACCCGCTTTCCTTTACGCAAATCTTACAAATATTTAAAATTAAGATATTCTTAAACACAATTTCCTTTATTGAACCATTGATAATATTATTTTATTCTATTACTAAGATCTAATATAAAATTAATCCCATATTACTCTCATATAATTACTTATCAATTTTCAATTTGCTGATTTTCACAGTAAACAGGGCAACATTTAAATGATCATAACTTTCATTTTACTAAGCCAAATTTCAAAATTCAAAATGTTCCCAAATGGTGGAAGAATGAAGGACAAGACCCAAAAATAGAATTGCAAAAATCTCAACCATGTGTAAGCAGTTTTCTCTGCAACACAGATTACTAGATTAACCAACTCAAGACAACAAACATGAAACAAATAAAAAAGACTTTGATATTTAAATTTTCTCCTGAACCACTGGATAACTAAACATTTTTTTTTTTTGTCGAACATAAACCTGAAATATTAAAAACCACGACAAACAATAAATATCATCGCAAGCACATTATGGTATAGGGGAAAAAAGAAAATGCATAAAAAGAATGCACTTTAATTTTTTTATAAAAAAAATACTGAACAATAATAAGACACAACAAAAGAAAACTAATAAATTGAATCTCCAGTTCTTAATATCAGTAAAAAGGATATATATTTTTGGGTGTCGTGGAAGTTTTTGGGCTGCTGCCAGGCTGCCATGTAAACAAAGTTCTCAGAAAATTTCAGAAATTCCCTCCACTGAATAGGAATGAACTTTTGGAATAAACTTGATGTATTGAAGAAATTTGTACAGGAATTCCGAGAGAAATTCACTGCTGAAGTGTCTACTTATAAATTCCCTCTCCACATAAAGTACAAGCTGGCGTAGAACAGAAACTTTTTTAGTTCTTTCAATGCCAATCAATTTACTTGAAATCTCCCTCTGATGCCGACCATTCCTCAACCTCTTCAGTACAGTGTTCTTGATGGGATGAGAGGGGAGAGAGGGGAGGGCGCTCATACCGTTTTAAGGGAGAGGAGTCAATCGTGGGTATAGTATTTGATAGTTTGGGACTCAGTTTTGGGTAATAAAAAATTCAAGAAATTTATACTTAATATCTGTTAACACTTTAATTCATAAAGTACACAAATTGATCAATCATGTGATGCCACATCGGCGTACCAATAATACATGACTTAGTGACCCACTATCGGTCAATGACACATTTTGGCTCTTTTTTTTGTGGTTTTTGAAAAACTGTCCAAAACCATTGAAAAACATGTGTAAATTTCGCCAGGAAAAAAACAGGGGGGTGCCAACAGGACTGTGAAGGGACATGTGCAAAAAAAATCGGTCGACTTGAATGCTGCTGATGTGGACCCCTCGCTCAACATCACCCTACCCACCACCGGTCCCTCTCCCTTATTGAATACCAAAAGTACTCCCTCCAATTGACATGCCCATACATGAGCCATCCTTCCTCGCTTGTCCAATAAATACCCACCAACCAAGCCCATACACAGCCCATCCCTCCATCTAAAATTGCTTTTACCTGCTTTTGACTAGCAGATTTAATTTTGTTTGCACATCATCATCAGTTTGCACTTTATGCTATAATTTAACTCATATTTGATTCTAAGACATTATGGTCACAATACATATTCTCTAATTTTTCCTTCATTATAGTGGTCCTCTATTAACATAGAGGTTTATTCCTCTACACCATTCATAATTAAAAGATATCAAACTAAGAATATTTAAATTTAATTAAATATAATGATATCAATTTGATAGTTTATTTAAGCATTGAGACTTATAAATATATTGCAACAATGTCAATAGGTATATCATATATGTTATAGATATGAATAAATTTTAAGTATAAGGCTTAGGCATTTCTAAGAGATAATTCCATCAATTTATGAGAGATAAAAACATTTTGAACCACCTTCATAATAGTCATGTATCAATCTTCTAATATTGGTCTTAAAGGATAACAATGATTATTTTGATGTTACACCTACTACCCATATGATTTATATAAAATTTTCTTATTTGAAAATAATACCTTAAGTATTCACATTTTACTTTATAATGTGTACTTAGAAGTAAATTGGATAGTAGAGAGACATTCAACACAAAACTACTTAGGTTCTAAATAAAATAAATACAATAATGACTAGAAAAATAATTAGTATGTAGTTCCTCTTTTTTCAATGTCTATCATGTGCAATCCCTCACTACCACTAACCATCCAATTTTCTCTCAATCTATTATTCTTTAATCCATTGATTCCACATACTCGACTACTAAGATCACAATTCCTTTAAGTAAATATGTCTATTCAAAAATATTAGACCTTGATCACTTATGAAATGATCTCTTCAACAATTACCAAACTTATGTGACCAACTATACTATTAGAGTTTCATTATGTCTACCTACACACCTTTTCATTTTAAATGGGCAATGATATGTGCATGATATCATACATTTTGTTATTACTATTAATTATGATTATATCACTATACCACAAGTAAATAATGATAAGAAATTTATTAGATTTTCAACTTCTCCACATATAATATTGAAAGAAATGCCTTCTCAATTTCCTCCTATCAAGCCCCTTGATACATCAAAACCTATGCCAAAATATTAGGTTTCTCGTGCTACTATTATGGCTACCATTAGATGTATGAACATACTTATACAAAGTAATATTTTTCTTCTTTTAATTTTTTATGCTCCCAAAAACTAAAATCTTGTTACCGCTATAATCCTTGCCCAAAAATTATAGATGAGCTAGAAAGTCCCACATATGTAAGGTTAACGCTTTCATAACTAAAGAACATGTCTACAACTAATCAAATATGTTAATTCAATGTTTCCACTAAAATAACTTTCAATGTATCAATATAAAAATGATGTTATAATGTTCATCTATAGGTGGAGTCTCACAAATCCTTCTTTACTTGTCTATATTTATCTATAAAATAATGAAAATTCTACAAAGAATATCCATAAATGCTTTATCTAAGCCTTGGTGATGAGCCCTTATATCTTAATAGTTGCACAGGGTTAGGTCATGGGGGTGGCATCCAAAAGCAAATCAAAATTAAATGCAAGATTTAGATATGAATTATAACAATATATCAAAACAACTTGAAGAACATGTCAAAAATTAAAAAAATCTCTATGAAGCTTGAGGATTACAAATTATTCATCTTCCCTACCTACTCACCATCCCCATTGATCTGTCCACTACAAGAATTCTATGATGAGAATTAATCTAGGATTCCTTTTCTTCCTATTCTATGGGTTCCTATGCCTCAAAAAATAGACTATAATAAAACTCTTATCTCCCTCCAGTAATTCATCTCCTAATCCCTATTTGATTGATTGTCTCTCATAATCCATCAAAGTCTAAAAAATATATGGTTACAACTTGAAAGAACCCATGAAAATCTACTATCCAGATAGTACTATTTCATGATATATTTTATGATTTTATCCCTTCACATTAACCCAACTAACTTGTCCTTTCCATCCGCAAATTCTAACCATGAAAATAAAGTTAGACTAAGAAAAATGCTTGATTATCATAGTACATTGAAATTTTAATTCGCTTTTTAAACCTATTGATTTGCAATCCTTGATCCTAAATGACTTGAGAGAACCCCTTTGCCATGTTTCATGTTTGTTGATCATTTCTATTATTTTACAAAAAAATTATTCCTTTCACCTTACCTTTTTTCCTTATACATCATCATCACCATTTTCTCTTTTTTCATCCATCAGGCTTTGACACTTTTTTGTCACTTGTCATCCTTTTTATGTTTATTCATTCTTTGTTGTTATTTTATTTATGTTTGAGCCACATACCACTATCAAAAGTTATAGAATGATTAGCCACTATTTAGTCAATATCGTACACACGACTATTAGGATTGAATCCAACCCAGATTGAGATATTATTTATTCTTTAATATGGTTTATCTAGTTTACCACTCTTTTGCATCCCTAATTATCCTTTCATGAGAAACTTTTATATGATCTTGTGGCACCTATTTTGCATGTCATTATGAATATTATTTAAACCCTTGATTATTGGCCTTGTTATTATTTTACCATCCCATCTTTACTAGACCTTTCATTTTCCATTATTTTATTTTTTAATGTTTTATAATGCCTTAAAACTTAGATCATGTAGTGCTTCATTATTGAATCACTTGTTGGGTTCATGACCACCAAATACACCTTCTACTTCATCATGAACATATCAACTAATTTATAGAAATCTCTCATCTCCTCTGCTAAGCTAATCCATTTCCATATCCTTCAATATATTCCACCAAATACCTTGAATCTTGTTATCAAATCAATTTTATCCTTGTCAAAATATTTTCCTAATGGTCCTTTATCATTTGGTCATCATCCCTCGACATGCTTGGTGATTTTCCCCTTGATCATCACATTTTCATGAGATATGACTTAGTATGAGCCCCAAAAAGTTTCTCATCAAATACTCTTTATCCCTTATTTGTAACTCACATTTCATACATTTTTGCATCCTCTTCAAATAAAATTATTTGGTTAAAATACCTTGATAAAACACTATTTTAATATACATATCCTATTTATTGAATGTTATATATTAAAAGTGATAATTTTTAAATAGAATTTCTTGTATTAGTTGTGATAATTGGCATGATTGTGATTTTTTTAAGTTTAGAAAAGTGCTTTCAATAAAGTTGGCCTCTTGTCGAAAGAAATCAATATTTACTACTTGTAGCCAAGGTTGTACCAAACTTGTAGCAAGTGATGAATAGATACTGTTTGGGTATATGATGATTTTATTTTTCTCATGGTTAGATGGAGCTTGCAAGTAAAGTTGAATGAGTAAACTAAATCATGTTTTCTTATAAGTGGATTCTCCACCACTATTCTTCATGAGTGCATGTAATTACTAGTACTATTTTGATAGGATTATGACTTACCTATCTATAAAATAGTTTCCTATTATAACTATTTTTTCCTAAATAAATAGCCCTCATCCCACATTTTTTTAAGTAGATGGATGTAATAGTAGTAATAAAACATATGACATATATGGAATAATAAATATTAAATAAACTTTATTATAATCGAGCTTGTTGAGATCAATAGAAGAATTAGTTCTTATTCTATAATTTTACCAATTCTATTTCATTGTAAGTGTTTGAATCGCTTTGATATAGTCATCATTTCACATAAAGGAAGGGAGGAAGGCATAATTTTACCCAAGAAAGGGTCTATTTGAGATGGACTATAATTTGGTCCCTATTCTAGACATGCTATATTTTTACATTTTCAGTTCAACATACTAGATTGTTGTAGGATTTTAGTGTGACTCAACATATATAGCTTTTAAATTGTGTATATAAGGTTAATTTTTTATTTATCTAGAGAATATTTCCAATTCTAGTTTATGTTTATTTTTATTTTACTCTCAGGAAGAATTTACTTTCATATACTATGTTCTTTGTTTATTTCCCAATATGTAACATTAGAATATGAATTTCTTAATAATATACTATTATACATATAATATTGATGGCATGACAAAAGATACATCCCTGAGTTGAAATTTGTATGAAGAATTATCATGAACCAAGTAGAAACTTGATTTGTTGATAGCTTATATATTGAGTTATGTGTGAATATTCTTTGCAACAAGTTTAATTGGGGATTGTTTTTCTCATCATTTGACACCATTATTGGAGATGGAATCAAGCATTAAAATTTTAGGAGTTTGAGATATATTTTTCTATTTTATTCAAATTAAAATTTAATTTTCTACAACATAGGATTATTCATCATAGAAATAAAAAAGAAAGAATATAATATTTTCATTGATAATTTAAATCAAAGTAGGGATAATTCAACTTTATTATGAATTGTATGTAGTGAAGAAGAGGCCACTTGGGATGATTCCTTCCAAAAGATACTATAATTACATCTCTAACTACTACTACCCATGGTGAAGCACCTACAACCATTGAAGTTGTAGCAAAAGAATTCATAGCCAAAGTATTAGAAACCTAATGTAAACAAGTGAATCTATTAGACCAAAGGGGGAAGTCTCAAAAATCCTCCCAAGAGGTATGCATTGATCAAAACTCAATCACCTAGCTAGTCCATAAGTTATTTTTCAAAGCCTATGACCAAATTATTGATTCCATTTGGAGGATATTTATCAAACTCATCTCTACTACCCAAACCTATTCCCAAAAAAGCTACAAAGCCTAAATTGGTTTAACACATAATATTTAAATTAGTAACTCAAAATAATCCTACTAAGCCCTCCACCTTTGAATTCCCTATTTTTTATCAAGGGGAATTTACAATAAAAAAAACATTACACCCTTTTCCTTACCATGTTTCCAAGGTTTAATGATTGAAGATCTAGATACATTATTGTTAGAGTTTTATTTATTATATAGAAGCTATTATTACACAAATGATGTGCATCACTTAAATCTATTTCTAAAAACTCTTAAGGATGTTTTCTTGAGATGGTTCATGGGACTAAGAAAAGATGTGATAACTAACTAGAGGACCATGATATATTTTTTTTTACTCAAGTATAAACATTATTATAGGAGAAATTACATGCAAGGTGATCAGATATCCTTTGAATGACAAAAAAATAGGATGAGCCCTTAGATTATTATGTGGAAATATTTATATTGTTTTGTAGAAATCTCAATAGAACTAGTTATCTCCTAGATCTCTTAAAATTTTCTTTTTGAGAGGATTCAATGAAGAATCTATATATATTATAGACCTAATTGGTGGGGTTTCATATCTCAACTAACATTTGATGGCATATGTATATCATATATAAAAATTAATCAAGCTCAACCATGAAGAAGACCAAGAACAACAAAATTGTGCCTTCTACAAATATTATTATAAGAGTTTCACAAATAGAACTCAAAAATCTACTCAAGGATATGAAGACATTATAAATAACATGGCCATCTAACTAGATATGTCATATAAATATAAAATACAAGAAGAAGTAGAGGTGAAACTAACTAAATATTCCCACATAGGCAAAAGGTAGCTAACATTATAGAAGAAAAGTAAGGAATGTAATAATTTAGAGAGATGGAGAATGAAGATTATAAATTACTCTATGTGGTACAAAGAAGATGATAAACACCAATAAAAAATATGTTTCAAGACCTTTTTCCCTTCAATTATCCATATTCTAATATATTTACAAATTCTAGTAATTGGTGCAATGCCTTGTTAAATTAAATATACCACCATGAGCTTTGCCAAACCCAGTACCACCCCAATAAGGAACACGGTAGCAATAGCCATATTGACCACAATTCCATACTTATTAGTAGATATTATTTTATAATCCATGGTAGTAGCCATGGAAGGGGAGTCATCCTTGGTTCAATTTTAACACTAATTTTCCACATAAACCACAACCTCCATAATAAGAGAAATCTAATGCCAAATAATACTACTCCTAATACACTTAGATGCACAAAAATACCTTTTCAAAATTGGTGCACTCACAGTAGGAGGGTTCTAGGAGGAACAATTTGAATTGTGTAGCAATGAGTCAACACAACAGAAATAACACAAAAAAAATGATATGTGAACATGAAACTTTATTGAATTATCAATCTTACATGCAATACATGCCTCATGGGTGAATATCTAGGGCTCACAAGCTTGCTACAAGGGCATTCAACAATACAACTGGTCAAAGGCCTTATTACATGCCCCCGAGGGGTTTATGCAAAAAAGTATGAAATATAACTTATCATGAACAACTAAATGATGATCTAAAATGAATTTCAATGATCTTAAATATGCTTCTCAAGCTCTAGTTAAGGTCTATGTTAACCACAAGGGTCATAAACCCAATGAATGATCATACATGAAGGTCGCCCTCAAAATATGGAAAGATAATTCCACGTGTAAAGAAACAACTTGCAAATCTCCAAGATAGGTCCCAACGAACCCAAGATGCTTGTATGATGTCCCATTAAGCTTTGCATGATCTAGAATAGGTCCACGCTAAGGAATTTGGACCAAGTCGGCCCCAAATTCTCTGACTGATAAACAGTGAAATTCTGAGAGTGATAACTTTCAATAAACAACTACAAATGGTCTAAAATCTGGATATGTGATGGATGTCAATGTGTAGGTACTATATCCTACTCCACAAGATGAGAAACAATGATGCGGTAAAATTCGGAATGAAATGTTGAAACTGCTACTAAATGCAAGAAAAGAAAAGAACTGTTTCTGGTTGACACTGGATTACTTTACAGTCAGGGATGCTCCTGCATCAAACACTCGAGGTTGGAAGAAAAGTGATTCCCTCACTTTCCAATGCTAAGAGGAAAACCAAAATAGTCCACCTCAGCCTGAGAAATCCATGATGAATCCCTCCACTAGTCGACCTTTCCACTTCACAAGATATTCTTTATACTGCTTGCTCCTAGTGCTCCTTCCAATTCTAGTATCCAAAATCTGCTCAATCTCCTCTAGTGCTTGGCATGGTAACTGCTCCTTCAAATCCACTTCACTGCTACTGTCACTTGGTTGTCCTTCATGAAATTCATAGATGTCTACAACATTGAAAATAGGTGATATACCTAATGTCTCTAGTAACTCCACTTCATATGCATTTCTAGAATCAAAATTCCTTAGAATCTTACACGGTCTAAACTTCCTCATCTTCAACTTGTTGTATTACCAACTGGAAATCTATCCTTCCTCAAATATACCATCACTACATATCCAACAAAAATTCATTATGCCTTTGGTGTTCATCTACCTCCTTCTTATACTTACTTTTCATGCCTTCCAAATGCTTCTGGACCTAATTGTGCAATGTTTCCATGAAATCTGAAATCTCTTATGTCTCTATGTGCTCCTTTTTTCCTCAATATTGATGTCCCTTAACTTTGAAACTCCTCTAGGATGTCTTCTAGTAATTATCTCAAATGGTGTCTTCCCTGTGCTCTAATTAACTGAATTATTGTATGCAAACTCTATCAGTGGTAAAACCATATCCCAATTTATTGCCTTATCTCCAACCAAACATCTTAACAAGTTACCCAAGCTTATGTTCACCACTTCTATTTGTTCATCTATCTGTGGGTGATATGTTGAACTGGACTTCAAATTTGTCTTCATCTTCTTCCACAATATCCTCCAAAATTATCCAGTGAATTTGGTGTCTCTGTCTAAAACAATACTCTTTAGGTAATCCATGCAATCTCACAATCTCCTTAAAAAATAAGTCAACAACATGCATAACATCATTAATCTTCTTACAAGGAATGAAATGTGTCATTTTAGAAAATATTTCTACTACTACCATTATTGAATCATAACCTCTCTATGTTCATGGCAATCCCAATATGAAATCCATGCTTATATCTTCCCAAGGTCTCTCTAGTACTATCAAAGGTTTATACAATCTCATATCCTGACTACTCCCTTTTGCAACTTGATAAATTCAACAACTTTGAACAAACTTCCTAACATCCTTATATATTTGCATCCAAAAATAATGTTCACTCACCAAAGCTATTGTCGTATCCACTCCAAAATGTCCTACTAAACCTCCACTACGTTTCTCCTTAATCAAATTATCTCTCATTGAACTCCTTAAAATACACAACTGACTTCCCTTGAATAACAAACCTTCCTAAATGAATAGTCCAACCATTAGCTCCGGTCTATCACTACTAGTTCCTTACATGCTCTCCATGCTTCACCAAAATCTGCATCATCTTCATACATATGCTTCAATCCCTCAAATCCCAATACTTCCACTCTTATTTCTGCCGGAAAATTCCTTCTCTTACTTAATGCATCTGCAAGTTTATTTTACTTTCCACTCCTATGCTTCAACACAAATGTGTAACTCTACGAGAACTCAACCCATCTCATATGTCTCTGGTTTAGCTTCCCTTGATTGTTCAAATACTGTAAAGCTTGATGATTTGTATACAACACAAACTCCTTAGGCAACAAGTAATGTCTCCACTTCTTCAAGGCTTGAATTATGGCATAAAATTCTTGGTCATAAACTAAATATCTTCTTCTGGCATCATTCAACTTCTCACTGAAATAAGTTATAAGTATTCCTTCTTGACTTAACATCGCTCCAATTGTATTTCCACTTGCATCACAGTCAACTTGAAATACTTTTTCAAAATCTAGTAATGCTAACACTGGTTGTTCTGTCACCTTTTGCTTTAACAGTTCAAAACTTCTGTGTACTCCTAACATCCACCTAAAGTCCATCTTATCTCCTCTCATTGTCTTTTCCATAGGGTTACAAATGCTACTGAAACTTCTAATAAACTTCCAATAGAAACTAGCTAATTCAAGGAATGATCTCACCTCTCCAATGTTTACCAGTGTAGGCCAATCAATAATTGCTTTCGATTTCTTAGGGTTCATCTTCAATCCTTCAACAGAAATAACAAATCCAACGTATATTAACTATGTTTTCATGAAACTACACTTCTTGACATTAATCAGAAACTTCTCCTCTCTCAACGTCTGCAATACTTGTCGGATGTGCCACAAATGTTCCTCCCTTGTCTTACTAAAAATTAGAATATCATCCAAGTAAACAATGACAAACATACTCAATAATTTATTCAGTACCTCATTCATCAATATCATGAAATTGCTCAATGCATTGGTCAATCCAAAAGGCATTACTAACCACTCATATAATCCTTCATTTTCTTAAATGCAATATTTCATTCATCTCCTTCTTTGATTTTGATTTGGTGATATCCACTCTTTAGGTCAATCTTTGTGAAATACTTTTCTCCACTCAAACAATCCATAATGTCATCCATCCTTGGCAATAATATTAGATTGTCAATTTTCTCACGAACCTTTAGAAAACCCTACAAAAATGTAACTTTGTCATGCAAAATCCTACATCTTTTCTATCTATACCTACTCTAAGCATGTCAAATTTGAATTCTTAACACAATTTTCAATTCTAAATCTCAAGACGCTAACGTGCCCTCCTAGACGACAACACATCCATGGGACACCAGCACGTCAGAAGGATGCCAGTGCGAAACTATCCCTTGGACGAACACATGGGGTCCTAGACGCTAATGTGTTTCTAGAATGTTGGTGTGCGCCAAAGATTCCTACGCTACTCTAAATATTCCTACTAAAATTAACTACATGGACTATCTCATCCAAGGGCTCGTCGGTCTCTACAATGGTGTGAAGCTCCTCTATGTGCAATGGCTGGAAATATCATCAATGAGGCATTTTTCACTCAATCTCTATAGAACTCTAAGAAAAAATCCTTGTTGTGAATAGTGAAAATATGCATTATTAGATTGAATGTGTGAGAAAAGGATTTGTGCAAATCTACAAATTCTAGTTGGGAGGAGCAATCAAAGTGATTTCCCCAATAATTAACGCCCTCAACTTGAATCTTATTATTGTCAACTTGAATCTTATTATTGGCAATCAAAATGATTTCCCCAACAATTAACATCCTTTAGACTACAAATTTAGGAGCTAACCTAAAATGGATAAAATATAAAACCTCAAGAGCAAGTGGATGGTGTGGATGGTACCATTTAGATTAAAAATTTAGGAACCAAGCTAAAATGGGTAAAACATAAAATCTCAAGAGCAAGTGGATGGTTTGGGTGTTGTGGCAACAAGAGAAATATACATAACCTAGTGGGATGATCAAAAGTGAGGACAAAAGAAGTAGGTGGGCTAACAACAAAATAATAATATGCATAATCTAGTGGTGGGATGGCCCATAAGAATTAAGGACAAAAGAATTAGGTAAAACATAAGTAGACATACTATGGGAAGACACAAGATAAGTAAGCATAATATGGGAAGACACAAGAAGATATTGAATTAGAGAGGTGGTCACACATACTGTTGAGATATGGTGTTGTACACCATTGCATAAAATGATTTATTATAATATTGTAATTAAATAATTATTTAATTGTGATGCACCTTGGTGGTGTGGTTAATCACACTAGGTAATTATTTGGGGTCCACTTAATGTTGTATTGTAACATTGTATTATTATTTAATGTGTGGAGACATGTCATAATAATTTAATCTTGGGGAAATATTAAATAATGTGATGTCTTAATACCCAATATTAAATAAGGGGTTAGTGGTTTTTTATTCACATGTTTTTGTGGTACATGGTTTTACCTTACCACTAGTTATATTTTGTGTGAGCTTGTGTCTATAAAAGAAAACACGTGTAGTGATTTAGGTTGAGCTGAGTGGGTTGGTTGTCATTGTTGAGTCTTCTTGTGGAGTGCATTTGTGAAGCATGGAATGGGATGTGTGGATTCATGCTTGGACACATGGGAATGCATTGAAGGGTTTGATGCTTTAGAGGTATTCATTATAACTTGTGTATTATTTTATTGTTGAATAATATGATGGAGTATGGATGCTTTTGGAGGCTAGGTTTTTCCCTCTTGAGGGTTTTCCCAAGGTATATCTTGTGTTATCTTGTGGCTTGTCTATTTGATCTATGCATTTTGGAAACTTGTATGCATGTTTATCTCTCATGGGTTATCTAGGAAATTGATTAAGATCATGGGTTAAATACAATATTTTCTAACAAGTGGTATCAAAGCTTTCATGGTTGAAGAATTTTTGTTATAACCCTAGTTTGAGATATTTTGCAAAGTTGAAGCCATAGACATGCATGTAGGGTTTTAGGCATTAGAAGATATGGATCACATGTTGCAAGTGTTTGTATGGAGATTTTGGCTTTTGGGTTGTCAAGATTTGTTGGGTTTATTGTAGATATGAAGTTTTCCAAATTTGGGTGAAAGAGGGTTTTTTGGTTTGAGTTTTTATATGAGGGTTTTGTAGAAGAAATTCATAGATGACCTCTTGAGACAAAACAAACCTCACCATTAGATTCAGGTTGGCCAAGAGATGAAGATTGATATAAAATTCGACCTATTTTGGAAAAGTTGAAAATTTTGCAAAAAACAATTAGTTGTAGCCCAATTTGGCCATGTGTAGAAAATACAATATTAAAAAAATAAAAATCCTATCCTTTAATTTTCACAGAAAAAAATGTCATCATCAGGTGAAAAATTATTAAAAAATATCTTGCAAAATAAAAATTGAAAAAGGTTGGAAAATCTTTTGAAAAATAAACAAAATATATATAAAAAGTCCTTTTTTGGGGGGTCCGTAGACCCCCCGACCTCATACCGTCGGGTACTGCCACTGTCGGTAGGGGCCGACAGTGAGAGTAACATCAGTCGACACCAGCCGATAGTGGGTACCGGTCGGTGGTCGATTACCTTCGACCCATCAAACAATTTTTAATATTTAAATTAAAATCAACCAAAACAAAATTTAAAAATGGTTTCAATTTCGCCGGTTAACATTAAAATACTAGACTTCAAAATTTCAAAGCCAGATTTAAGTACTGCGTCGGGTCCATACGTAGGGGGCGAGAAAATTTTTATTTGGAAAAATCAAATTATTTTGAAATCTGATTTGGAGTCTGCCGCTCTCCTCTAGCAAGAGCGTCGCCCAGGCACCACTGACCACCACTAGAGAGCCACCAAGAGGCCTTTTTATAGATTTTTTTTCAAATTTGCATAACTTTTGCCCATAGTGTCAAATTTTTGACTTCTTGTAGTCGTTGGAAAGCTGGTTCTGAGCACTACGCAGTAGTACAGGTTTGGTTCCATTTTTCCATTTTGACATGTTTTTGGAGCTTGAAAGTCATATGTTCTCAGTTGCACGATTTTGGTCATAACTTTTACATACGAAGTCAGATTTTTGATTTTGAAGAGGCGTTGAAGAGAATTTGTAGTGTACTACATAGTGGTTCAGATTGTTTATAAATTTGTGGTGTAGTATGAGCTTGGTACTTGTTTGATTTCTTGTAGGAGTTTGAGATTCGAGGTGTGATTGCATGAGCATCTGGACGAGTCAAGAGGAAAAGCCTTGAAGGAGTATATGTTTTAATATGTTATTTATGATGCTATAACTGATTATTATATTGGTGCTTCTTGATACAGGTTTATAAGTATTTTTCAAAGTTGGGACTTTGATGGTGACAGGTACACAGGTTGTCTCTAATTTTGAGGACATGGTTGGACATGGTTTGAGACTTGGAGTCTTGTATGGGTGATAGTTGAGTGCAGGTACAGTGATGGCTATGGTTATGATGTCATGGGTATGTAGGTACATTTGATGCATTAGCACGACATGATCATGTATGTGGTGTTTGGTGGTGATATGGTTTGATGTTAAGAGTTCTTATCTTCTTGATGCTTATTTGGTTCCTTGACTATGATTACTCATTTGTGGATATGGTTGGTAAATTAGATGTGGTTGATTTGGTGTTTAAGTCTTGATGTCTATAGGATTATCTTCTTTGATATCTCAGTTGCAATTTATTGATGTGATGATAATTTTGCATGTTTCAGTGATTGGATCTACGAGTTATGCAGGTTTTGGATTAGCTACCCATTCACTTGCAGTGGGATGACTCAGATGTTGACTGTCTATATCCACCAGGTTTGATTCATTGTTGCAGATTTCATTAGTTGGCCTTGTCTGTGGTCATTCGTGCATTGGTATGTTGCTTTGAGATTGAGAGGGTGGATGGTTAGAGTACTTGATTAGTCGATTCATGGGACTTTTAGCATGTGGTTTGATCACGATGTCATGATAGCTTGTTACATTCATTGGTTATACACTTTCAGTGGGAGCTTTTGACAATGATGACTTGGCGATGTTGGATTGGTTTGGTTTGTGATGTTTTGTTGGCGGTTGTATGTATCTTCTTGGCTTAGAGATCTTGGTTTACTTGTATGTTATTGACATTGCAGTTGAGTGTGTGTAGACCTGAATGATCTTCATGGAGGAGATGATCGTCATGATGCCATATGTAGCTCGTATAACAATTCAATGCGAGTTGTTGGCAATGATGTGGATGCATCATTGGGTATGGTTATCTTCATGTGATTGGAGATATGTATTTTTGGTTTAGAGTGTTTGCTATTATTTCATGGTTTACTCTTGATACTAGTTTAGAGTTTGGCATATTACATGTTCTCTTGAGACCAAGATGTATGTTATGGTGCATGTGATCTCCTAGGAGGAAATGGTTAGATCATTTTGTCATGATAGGTTCTTGATTTTGCGATTGGAGCTTTGACATTGGTCGTGTGTGATTCTCTTTGTATTGAGTACATTGATCATTTGCTTGATTACTTCATGATGGTGTTATGTTGTGTTTGGAGTTTGGCATAGATTGATTGGTTACAGGTGCTCGTGGATACTTAGAGATGCAGGCGATGGTTGGAGTTCTCTTGTGATTAGAGACATGCTTGAGACGATTACTCTTTGGAGGTTTTAGCAGGAAGATCGAGGAGCTTTCACCTAGATATGGACGTGTGTTTGCTATTATGTCATGGTTTACTCTTGATACTAGTTTAGAGTTTTTCATATTACATGTTCTCCTGAGACCAAGATGTATGGTATGGTGCATGTGATCTGCTAGGAGGAGATGGTTAGATCATGTTGTCATGATAGGTTCCTGATTTTGCGGTTGGAGCTTTGACATTAATTGTGTGTGATTCTCTTTGTATTGAGTACATTGATCATTTGCTTGATTACTTCATGATCATGTTATGTTGCATTTGGAGTTTGGCATAGATTGATTGGTTACAGGTGCTCATGGATACTTAGAGATGCAGGTGATGGTTGAAGTTCTCTTGTGATTAGAGACATTTGCTTGAGACAATTACTCTTTGGAGGTTTCAGCAAGAAGATCGAGGAGCTTTCACATGGATATGGATGTGAGTTAATGATGGAACAATAGAGGAGATTGTTCTTGGAGTGATTCATGATGACTTGGTTATCGTAGAGGAGCATTCTCATTCCCCACTCTTGGTCTACTCGGAAATTCTTTATTTGAGAGGTATTTTCCCATTATATCTTTCGGATGTGTTATGTTTCGTGCTTTGATTTCTCATGGGATTGAGTTGATTCATGGTGATTTTTATGGATACTCATTTGAGGATGGTTTAGCATGAATTTATATGCTTTATCTTTCATAGATATGGGTCTTGAGCTATGGATGGTTAGTTCTGGAGGATTCATTTTGAGGGATGTTATGGCATGGTTATCTCCTTATGCATTTGAGTTTATGATATCATTCTTTGATGAGGATTGTTAAGAGATGGTTTATGGGTTGATTTCCAGTATTGGGGATGGATACTTTGAGTTTGATCTTATTGATTAGAGAGGCTTACATCCATGTTGGCATTGTTACATTGATTCATATGTTGTACTTGATCTATGAGGTTGAGTGTATGGATGTTGTTGAGGCTTTTCGTTTGGAGTTGCTAGGAGATCATACTTGACACAATAGTACACTTTTGAGGTGTTGGTAGAAGTACATTATTGTTTACAGGTTTCTCTCCATGGTTTCTCCTATATGTTCATGCTTTTGGGAGGATGGTGACAACATGTTGTGAAAGATTATGCAACTGTTTGGGTTGTATGTGTGGATCAGTGTTAATGTTCTTGGTACTTATCACACCTTGATATAATGTTGATTGGTAGACTTGATATGCTTTGACATTACCTATGCAATGGGAGATCCTGGATATGTATGTACTTCATTGATAGGATTGTAAAGAGAGCTTTATTCATTGATAGGTTTGTAAAGAGAGCTTTATTGCAGTTTACAAGTTGCATATGTTTTTGGCATGAGTTTACTGATGTATTGATACCTTGGAAGTATGGATGGTTGGATGTATTAGCATGTGTTGTGGATGTTATTTTCGATCGTGTGGTTTTTTCAGTTGACAGTAGCTTGGAACCTTTGTTATCACTTGGATTTTATGCTTGTTTTTGTGGATTGGTGCATCTTCACCTTGACATGTTCATTTTCTTCCATAGGTGGCACATTGGAGGATGAGAGGAGTTCTTTATTGAGATGGTGGTCACTTTGTTCTTATTGCAGGTATCTTGATGGAGCACGAGAGCATGTTGGAGATTCATGTGGTTTCATGTATGGCTATGATGATATATTTCATGTATTGATCCCTTATGCAATGTATACAATTGGGGAATTTTGAGATATGGTGTTGTACACCATTGCATAAAATAATTTATTATAATGTAATTAAATAATTCTTTAGTTGTGATGCACTTTGGTGGTGTGGTTAATCACACTAGGTAATTATTTGGGATCCACTTGATATTGTATTTTGTATGAGCTTGTGTCTATAAAAGAAAACACTTGTAGTGGTTTAGGTTGGGCTGAGTGGGTTGTTGTCATTATCGAGTCTTCTTGTGGAGTGCATTTGTGAAGCATGACATGGGATGTGTGGATTCATGCTTGGACACATGAGAATGCATTAGAAGGTTTGATGCTTCAGTGGTATTCATTGTAACTCTTGTATTGTTTTATTGGTGAATAATATGATGGAGTATGGATGTTTTTGAAGCTAAGTTTTTCCCTCTTAAAGATTTTTCCAAGGTATATCTTGTGTTGTCTTGTGACTTGTCTATTTGATCTATACATTTTGACAACTTGTATGCATGTTTATCTCTCATGGATTATGTAAAAAATGGATTAAGATCATAGGTTAAATGTAATATTTTCTAACACATACAAACTAAATGTAAGAGAGGAAGAGTTAAGGAACAATCAAAGAAGAGATTTGAAAGTGAAATTTTATTTTCTTTAGCTTAACTTATATTCATATTCCAACTTAAACTAGTACTGATTTTAATAAAATTTGAAAAAAGATGAAAACGACTTTTATCCTTCTATACAAACACCCTAATGTTATAATTTAAATATTTTCATTTATGTTAAAAATATATAAAAATTAATTTTTTAAAAACATATAATTAGATGAAGTCTAAATTCATATGGCAAATCTTATACATAAAATTAAAAATACACTATTTTACTAATTATAAAAATGAGGTTAATTATATATTAAATTAAATGTACAATTGACTACAAATAATTTCCTATATTTTTATCCACTCATGTACCATTCTTAGGTATGGTTCCACTCATGTGCCATTCTTAAGTCTTGTTGAACGTATAAGAATTTTGCATTATATGTGTAGTAAAAGCTATATGGTGAGGGTGGCTGGAAGGGCAAGCGTCCCTCCATGTTGGCGGAGGGAGGTGGCATTTGATGCCACGGTGAATGGGTGATAGGGCTTGGAGTGTTGCGTAGGCACTCACATTTGAAATATGAGTTGAGGCATGTCTTATCGCATGGTGGTGTATGTGGGCATCCTTCTCTCTTTCCAACTAAGTGCAACCATT
>VDFB02013649.1:0-19605 GCA_007258455.2 Sequoia sempervirens | reverse complement strand
ATAGTTCCAAACAAGCTAATGTTGGACAAAAATAGATTATTCAGTTCTTTCATGTTGTATATCTCTTCGAGTATGATGTTGGGATATAGAGGATTGTTATTCAAACATAGTGAATGCAAACTAGACAAGCTTGTGACAGAAAGAGGAAATTTACCAGAAAAAACTGTTCTTCGACAAGTCCAGAAACTATAGCAAGCTCAGTGTAGAGAAGTTTGGCAGAGACCCCATCAATGAATTGCTTATGAGATTCAATATTTCCAACTATCTGTAGTTCTTCCAAAACACATCTGTAATGTTTCCATATAGAGAATTTTCACCTAGCTGAATAGCTATGTTACCAAAAACGTAACGGTAGGGCTCTGTTTTGCGTTCTGATGGGAAAAATGTCGTCTCGTTTCCTACAACCATTTCTGGGCTATTTTTTTGTTTCTCGCCATTGTAGGGAGTTCTCAATTTTTTTGTTAAATTGGAAAAAAATTATGCAGTTTTGAAGCCTAAAGCTTGAATGATGTGTTGCATGAGAATTGGTTATCTTACATTGAAGTCTAAATAAAAATCTGGCTATTTTTGAGAGAGTAAGAAGGGGGAAGGGGTGTTAATAGAGGCTAGAATGGTGTAAATACAGGTCTTCGAAACAACAGAATTAATGTCCATTTTTTATAAATGCTACACTAGTGGCGTAAATAGAGGTTTAGTTTATAATTGACTTTAATTTTTTTTAATTTTTATTATAAACTATAATTAAAGATAAAATATAATTTTTTTTATAATTTTTTTTTCTAATATAAATTATAAAGTTTTGTTTTTTTTCTAATTATAAGTATTATATATATATAGTTTATTTTTTGTTTTAATGAAATATTCTAAAAGTGATATAATTTTCTTGGTTTATATTTTATTATAATTTATATTTGAAAAACTTTTAATTTGCATACATTTTTATATATGTGAGACAAAAACTTAAAATAATATGATTGGAAATATATATGTATATAAAATCAGTTTCTTATACACAATCTTTAAAAATTCCATTTGTCGTCACATTGTCATTGCCATTGCGATTTTTGTTTCTTGTTTCTAGTAACATAGTTGAGTAGCTTTTAAGGCACTGAGGCCACAGAGGGAAGAAGGAAAAGGACCTATTAGCCCTGTACTGCCCAGATTGATAGTGGTAACTAAACTTGCGTTGTTGCAGGTGATTCCATTCTAGTGGCAAGGAGAAGTAGAAGAAGTGTTCCAGTCGTACATAGCATTTGTTGGATCTTGGACCCTCCTCTTCATGTCTAACAATATTCTAACTTGCTCGTCTTCTGCAAAACAAGAACCCAAAAATGCAATTACCAAGAAGACAATACTAAAAGTTAGAGTCATGCAAAAAGGTTCCAGATAAGAAGAAGAAGAAGACGAATAATAATTTGTAGGTGGAGATGAGTGGAGGTTTATGACTTGTTTCAAAGTTGTAAGCATAGGCTTGGGTGGCAGGAAGAGCCAAAACAGTCAATGTAATATGCTATGCAGATGAGGTGTGAAATTATTAATGGCTATTTGACGGTTGAATAAAATGATTGTCTTTTTAAGTAGATTATAGAGAGTAGATAATCCTATCTTATTTTAAATGTGAAATTTTTTCTATATTGACACAATTTAATAAGAGTGAGTGAGGCTTTTGTAATTTAGAAATATTTTTTTCTAGAAATATGTAGAAATGAGAACTTTGTGAAAAATTTTAGACAAGGAAAAGTTTTAGAAAATTTATTAGTTATTTATTTTCAATGTACTTTAAAAATATTTTTTTTGTTCATGTCAGCAATGAAGTATTAACTAGGGGATCTTGTCTACCTAGATTTATTAAGTCAACATGATGTAAGCAAAATTATCTACATGTATTTTACACGTTCAGTTTGAAAAGACTTAGGTATGTATTACATCACCAAATCATATTGTATGTGTGTAATGGTAAAATAAAATTAGCATACCCTTGTTATTTCTCATTTAGCTTTGTGACCACCTTGATGGAAAAGTCTTAATGCAATAACATATTAACAAGTGGCATTCTCTTGTGCTAACTTTAGTGCATGGTCCAATCCCTATCCATTTTCATTTTACTTTGTTTCCCTTATTCCCATATATTTGTAACCTACTCATCCATATTTCATCCCCATTAGCACTTATTTTCATACATTATTTCCCTACCTTAGAGATCACCACCATATCCTCGTAGATCATTTCCAAATGGCTTGGAAATGATACATATCAATTTTAAGGAGTGTAAGAATGATCTTTAGAATCCGAGGCATCAACTTTGAATTAAACCCTTATCGTCTCATCTTCTATTTGTTGAACTATGAGTTGGCTTAGAACATGTTGTTATGTCATGGTATTTAAAGACATTGAATGTGCATTTAATTTTGTAGAGGAGAATATAAAATGAATATGGTGGATTTTTGAAGCATGCTTTTATTTGAAAGGAAAATAAAGGAATCAAAGCTACATCATGGTCATATAGACCACCTACATGTTTGCAAATACTATCTTTGATATCTCTCATCACTGTTAATTTGGTCCGTGAAGAGGTTTGATCGTAGATAACTTGTTCACCTATTGATTTAGCAAGCTCTTAAATGGTGTCTCTAAACACCACCTTCACAAATTTAGACATCCAAAAGGCAAAGGCGAGCAACTCTTTGGGCATAAATTTTGTTAGATTATTCTCACACATCTCAAATCAATCTTGTGTGGTGGATTAAGTTTGTGATAGTCAAAATTGACCCTATAGGGCTTGAAATCAGTCCACATGGTTTTATAGTAGTCTAGACTACAAGACATTCAACAAATGGTGGAGGATAATTTCATGAAAGTGAAAAATCAATTTCAATCAACATCAACATCACTATTCCATATGAATTGATCCTAAAACTGAGTCACTCTATCCTCTTATTTAGTTATCATATTTATTTTAGTTTCAATTATCTAGGTTAATTATTTTCTTATTGATAACATTTATTTAATGAGCCTAGATAAATTTATGTTAGTACACATTTTATTGGCCATCTTAACATTTTATTACACAAATTAGGGTCTCCTATCATGGTTTTATTCTTGAACTCCATTACTTGATTTTAGATTAATTTTTATAATTTCTCATCTTCCATATCAAATTTACCTAGGGTTGGATTGTGCTTTTGTGTGGTTATTCATTGCTCAACTTCTTCTAAGGTTTTCCTTACCATTTCTTGATCTTAAATTGCCTACCTTATCTACCCCTAATTTTTCCTTTAGGGTTAAATTTCAAACTTATTTTAGATTTAATTATTGATTGATTTTTTTGAATTTTTATCTCAACCCTCAAATCATTTTCATCCATTATGTTATTATTTAGGGTTTTAAGTGTTTTACATGCTAATATCTCCTTTAGGTCTCATATCCCTTTGTAAAGTATTGCATACTTAAATCCTCAAATTAATTAATCCACGGAAATGGAATACCTATTGATGTTCTTGTAAGCACTATTGTTTCTCCTATTGTTTGAGATCAAAATAAAATTGTCTTGACAACAATATTTTTCACAATAACTTGCTATTATGTGTTATGCACGTAGGCATATGATATTATATTGTACTTAGGTGGATTAAGATGCTGACATGTGGCACACATCTCTTGAGTTAGTTATAATGGATCATGTGGAGAACTTGTGTAATTAACTATATCAAGTGATGAGTAGGCCTTCATTATTATTACCACTCCATTGTATTATTAGGATGATAGCTAAATACATGAGGTAATTATAATTGTAAGGATATGTTTGTGTAGCATGATATTGTATTTGGTATCTCTTGAAGATATAGTGTGGAGTGACTTCTTCCATAAAGAATATTGTGTGGTGTAACCCTATCTCAATGGTTTATTTTATTTTTGCATATATTAGATATTAGAAGATCTTGATCCACAAAAATCTCTTTTGTTCTATGAGATTTCTATTATTTCCATTATTATATGTTTGCATTTTATTAGTATGGATTTTACTAAAAGTTCTACACAATTGATTGATCTATGATTCATAAGTTGTTTATTAACAAACCATATGAATTGGAGATATTTAAAACCATTTTAGTTTACCTTCCTAGTTCTTTGATTAATGTACCTTTTCAGTGTTCCAATCAATTTCTTATGTTTATAAAAGATACACTTGTGAAATCGCTTAACTGTGAAGATATAAATTTGAATTAAAAGGTTAAGTGGACCTTTTAATTAAAACATAAATAAAAAGTGTGAATTATACTCTTATGTACTTCAAGTAATATGTTATATTTAAACTTAGCTTTTATAGAGGATCATTATTCCTTAATTCGTTGAATGCATGGTACATCATTCCTACAACATTTTCATTTGTTCTAACGACTTCGCTATGTTATGTCAATTCACTTGTTCTTACAATGACCACCATTATACTCCAAGACCTTTATGATACCAACAATTCCTTGGTGTCTACTCAACTATCAACAGTCCTTTTTTTTCTTGATCTATCATTGAATTACATTCCTTGAAAGAATAAAATGGATAAAAAATATAAAATTTATGCCTAAATGCCAATCAAGCAATCTTGTTCTTGATCATATAGAAGATTATATTATATCTACCTTATTCATATTATTTTACTATTTGGAATCAAACATATTGTTAGTGTCCTTCATTAATGATTTCATTTATTTTCTAATGACATAAATTTCTCTTGAGCCATTCTAATAGTGACACAATTTGTTCCACAAACTTCCTTTTTTCATGAACTCATATACAATGAGCTTTGAGTATTTGTTGGACAAGCAACAATACAACTTCACTATATTTTTGTACTTGATACACCCCAATGTTTCCACCTCCATCTCAGATTAGCGGTTTTTCAAGGCTTCCTCTCTTGGATGGCTCTAAGGAAATTTTCCAAAAAATTCACCACCAACAATTCACCACCATGACAAATTCACCTTATGGAAAATTAACCACCAACAATACATGATAGTGAATTTTCCATGAAATGAATTTTTCATGGTGGTGAATTTTCCCGTGGTGAATTGTTGACAGTGAATTTTCCTGATGCCCTCTTGAATGATTGAGTTTCGCAATGTTGTTATTCCATAGATGCTTCACTGCAATTTTTTCCCCATTGCTTAATTTTCCTTTGTGGACCTTTCCAGACCCACCACTGCCTATTATATTCTCTTACATTAGGCAATGGAGAATGTCATCCTCGGTGAATGTAACCCTATGAAAGGACTTGAGATCCCTGGGATTCAGGTGCTTTGTATCTTTTCTTGTATAAAACCCAACCTTTTACAAAAATGATCACTGCAGCCACAGAGATGAAGCTTGCAATTGGGATTCTGGCATGGGATCCTCTTCTAGAAGAAGAAGAAGCAGCAACTGCAACACATGGGCTTAA
Organism: Sequoia sempervirens; assembly: GCA_007258455.2. NCBI lineage: Eukaryota > Viridiplantae > Streptophyta > Pinopsida > Cupressales > Cupressaceae > Sequoia > Sequoia sempervirens. The sequence continues at coordinate 14,171 of VDFB02013649.1, read as the reverse complement.
AAAAATTGAATTGGCTTCATTCATACAAAACACCTTATTTCCAAAAAAGCCATTCTTGCCTGAAAGACTAATCAACTGTGTTGGCACTGGCCCTGTCAACTGATTGTTGGAAAAATCCAGTAAGCTTAGCTGCAATGCAGAAAGGGCATTTGGAATCTGGCCACTGAGTTGTTTATTGGAGAGATTCAGAGAGTTGAGAACTTTTATAGATCCAAGCGATTCAGGAAAGGAACCATTCAATTTATTTCCTGCAAAGTTAATTTTAGAGAGTTCCATGTAGAGTCGTAACGTATCTGGTATTGAACCAAAAATCATGTTTTATTGCAAAAGTAGGCTACTGAGCATTGCCAAACCTTTGATTTCATTAGGTAGCTCTCCACTCTCCAGACAACTAATTATTACTTGCATCCATTTTGGCCAAGAGCAATACCTGTCTGATTTCTAAAGGTATGCTCCTTGGGAAATTATTGTTTTGGATAGTGAAAATAGAAAGATTCTTTGCATTTTTTATTTCTCTACTTATTTCACCCTCAAAGATATTATTGCTTAGATCAAGTACGCAAACATGAGGCAATCCCTAGATACCCGGGAGGACCGTACCACTGAGACTGTTATTGTTTATCGGAAAGTGAACCGGAGTGGAACAATTCCCATACGATTTAGGAATTTCTCCTGTGAAAGAGTTTTGAAGAGTGAGGAAGAACGCTAATTTTCCTCTTTTATATGCATTTGGAGGCAGAGCACCAGTAAGATGATTCTCTAATATATCCATCATGGTGAAATCGGCAATCTCCCCAGAGTCTGGGGCCGGCCTAGTAAGACTGTTAGTGTACAGAGACAACTCCTTGAAATACTGGAACTCCCCATACTTATTGGGTGCTAACCCAGAAAGCTGGTTTTTATATAGATAAAGAATGACCAAATTTCTCAAGTTTGCAAGCTTAGAGAGACTACCATTGAAATTTTAGGGGGAATAAAAAATCATAAGAGAAGTGAGGTTCCCAAAACCTGAAGGGATCCCTCTTGAAAGAAAATTATGCCATAGATCCAACTCATAAAGCTTGGAAAGTCTTGTAATTTCTTTTGGAATACTTCCATTTAACTTGTTGGAAGAAAGATCTAGATATTCTAGCTTTGTAAGGTTACCAATGGATGGTGAAATAGTTCCAAGCAAGCTAAGTTTGGACAACCACAAAATATTCAGTTCTTTCATGTTGTATTTCTCTTCGGGTATGATGTTGGGATCTAGAGGATTGTTATCCAAACATAATGAATGCAAACTAGACAAGCTTGTGACAAAAAGAGGAAATTTAGCAGAAAATTTGTTATTTGTCAAGTCTAGAACCCGCAGGGAGCTCAGTGTAGAGAAATTTGGCAGGGACCCGATCAATGAATTGGTTGTGAGATTCAATATTTCCAACTAACTATAGTTCTTCCAAAACATATGTGCAATGCTTCCATACAGAGAATTGTCACCCAGATGAAGAATGGCTTTTAAGGTATTGAGGCCATAGAGGGAAGAAGGAACAAGACCTATTAGCTTTGTATTCTGTTGATTTTTGTAGCTCAAAAGGTGGGATGTGGATTTGTTTTAAAGCAAATTGAGCTAGATATGCTTTAAATCACTTTAAAGAAACTCGAGTTAGATATGATTTAAAATAATTCAAGTTGGATTTTTAGCAATAGTAGGATTTTTATTCTTTAATAGAATGTTTTTGAGTTTGTGAGGATAAGATAAATCCAAGAGTGATTTTATGTGTAATTAAAGCCAAAGAAAGCAAGGAAAGATTCTTTCCTTGCATGCTAAGTAAAACAGTTAGGCTCTATAAATGTAATATTGTTGTAGCAAACTTATATTGTATTTTCGAAAGAAAAATTTGTTGTTAGGTTGAATAGAAGATCAAACATTTGCAGGCTTTTCCCTGCATTGGGGTTTCCTAGGTAAATATGTGTTATTGGTTTTTTGTGATTGGCTTATTGTTATTTTTGCTTCCACTATTATTAGTTGTTAATTAACCCAGTTGTATTAATTGTTATAAATCAGATTTCTTTCTGTGAATTTATTGTGCAATTAATCTATTGCTGGGTTATAAAAATTAACATGGTATCAGAGCTCTAAACTCTGAATACAAAGTGAAGATTTGTGACACAGATTTCAAGAAAAAAAATCATCAATTTTTTGTCTCCAGTTCTTTTTGTGGCTATGACAACTAGCGTTCAATATGAGGATAGGCTCGAGGGTGCATCTAACTTCTTGCAGTGGAAGGTTCAGATTACATCTGTTCTCAAGTAGAACAAGTTGTGGATCTATGCTAGCAAAGAAGTGACTCCACCAACAAATGATCTTGTTGCCTTAGATTTGCATGAAGTCAAAGAGGCCAAGGCTCAGCGGATTATCCTGGATGGAGTCAGAGATCATTTAATTCCTCATTTATTGGGGAAAGATGCCACTAAGGAGATGTGGGATACACTCACAAAACTTTATCAGAGCGACTATCAAAGTCGTAAGATGATGCTCAAGGAAAAAATGCATAATTTCAAATGTCCAAAGGTCAAGAGTGTGACCTCTTACTTGTCCAAGGTAACACAGGTTAGGGATTAGCTTGCTACTATTGGAGAGATGATTAATGAAGATGAGTTGGTGTGTATAGCCTTGAATGGTTTTTTGAAGCACTAGGAAGTGTTTGTCAAGTGTGTTGTCGACAGAGATCGGCTACCTAATTTGGGAAGACTTTGGGATGATTTTTTCCAGCAGGAGATCTATGAAGGTGCTCAACGAGGAGATCAGATGAAGAAGGGTCAAGATGAATAAAATCTTGCTTTTGCAAGCAAGGGTAAGAAGAAGTCCAATAAAGAGCAATTGGAAGGTTCTTCTTCCAAGAGTGAGAAGAAGAAAGATTTGAGCAAGATTAAGTGTTTTTGCTACCATAAGATGGGTCACTATGCCAATCAATGTCCAAATAAGAAAAATAAGGACAAATAGAAGAAGCATTTTGCTGCTATAGCAGAGGTGGACAAGTTTTTATCATGATTTTAGAATGAGTTTTCACTCATTGCCTGTCTCTCAAGTTCAATTGCCAATAGGGTATGGTATATTGACAGTGGGGCTTCTCGCCACATGACAAGAGTTATACAATGTTTCACCAAGTTGGAGGAGAAGAAGCTAGATTTCTATATTGAGCTCGAAGACATGCCAAGTACCATGCAACTGGTATTGGCACCATCAAGTTTCAAAGGGAGTCTAGCAAACCTTTGTTTGTGGAGGATGTGTTGTATGTCCCTGGCATGATAAAGAATTTAATCTCAGTTTCTGCTTTGGAAGACAAGGGTTACATCATGATCTTTGAGAGGGGAAAAGTCTATATTCGTCCCAAAGATTCCAAGGTTGCAAAAGTGATTGGAGTCAAGCATGGTAGCTTGTTTCAGTTACAGTTTGAGCTAGCACATGCATTGGTTAGTAGCTATAAATGGATAGGAGAATTGTGCCATAGGAGGATGGCTCACCTTCACCATGGAGCACTTAATATTCTTAAGGAAATAGTGACAGGGCTGCCTGAGATAAAAATAGAAAAGCATGAGGTGTGCAAAGGCTATGCACTTGGGAAATATGTTAAGACCAGTTTTCCAAATAGTGACACTAGATCTAAAGGAATTTTGGATCCCGTACACTCAAATGTGTGTGGACCTATGTCAACAACATCCTTGAATGGATATGGGTATTATGTTACCTTCATTGATGATTTCTCCAGGAAGATGTGGATATATTTCATGAAGAATAAAGATGAGGTCTTTAGTAGGTTCAAAAGAGTTTAAGGCTCTCATGGAGAACCAAACTAGGAAGAAGATCAAGATACTAAGGTATGATAATGGAGGCAAGTATACCTCAAATGCCTTCAAAGATTTATGTGCTCAGGAAGGTATCAAGAAAGAGTTGATAGTTTCGTACAACCCTTAGCAGAATGGGGTTGTTGAATGGAAGAATAGGGCTATAGTTGGAGCAGCCAAGGCCATGCTTCATGATCAGGATCTGCCTTGGTTCTTATGGGAAGAAGCTTGCAACACAACTGTGTATTTGCAAAATAGGAGCCCTCACAAAGTGTTGGGCAAGTTGACTCTAGAAGAGGCATTCTCTAGTAAGAAACCAGACTTGGGGCACATTTGCATCTTTGGATGCCTTGTGTATTGTCACATTCCTATTGAGAAGAGAACCAAGTTGGAACCTACTGCAGAGAAGGGTATCCTTGTTGGGTACAGTGAAACTTCTAAGGCTTATTGGGTTTACATTCCTACTCTCAGGAAAACAATTGTTCACAGAGATGCCAAGTTTGAGGAAGAGAGGTCTCTTTAGAAATCTAACTTGATGAATGAGGGGGAGCAATCAACCATAGTTGAGGCAACTCAATTTCCTCAAACTTCAGTCACGCAAGCTGGAGAGCAGAGCGAGCAGGTCAAGCAGGGTGATCAGAAGGAGGAATCAATAATTCCTCAACCTCAAATTCCTATTACAGAAAAGAGGAGAAACAAGGCAGCTGAGCAGACACTAAGAGAGGCTCAAGAATATGTAGGTAATCCTCAAGATTTAGTCAGATAGAGAAGGGATCCAAAATGTTATTATGAGTGTGGCACTTATGAGTGAATTAATTGAAGTAGAACCTTCTAGCTTTTAGGAGCCATCCAAGCACCAAGTGTGGAGAGATGCCATGGTGGAAGAGTATTCTTCCATCATGAAGAGCAGTGTGTGGGAGGTAGTACAAGGACCAAAAGATAAGTCTGTGGTGGGCTCAAGATGGCTATATAAGATTAAGCATGTTGTAGATGGTAGTGTGGAGAAGTTCAAAGCCCGGTTTGTGGCTAAGGGGTTTTCTTGGAAGGAGTCAACTATGATGAGACTTTTTCTCCAGTAGCCAGGTACTCATCCATAAGAGCTATCATTTCTGTAACATCACAAATGGGTTGGAGGATTCACTAGATGGATGTAAAGATGGCCTTCCTCAGTGGGGTGATTGAGGAAGAGATTTACATAGAGCAACCAAAAGGATTTGAAGCACATGAGAGGGATTCTCATGTATGCAAGCTAAAAAGAGCACTGTATGGACTCAAGTAGACTCCCAGGGCATGGTATTCATGTATTGATAGTTACTTGCAGAGTGTGGGCTTCATCAAGAGTGAGGCGGATTCAAACCTATACTATGTTCAGGTGAAGGGTGAACTTCTCAAATTGTTGTTATATGTTGATGACCTATTTCTCACAGGGTCAGAGGAGCTCATAGCACACTGCAAGCGGGATCTTGTAGGAGAGTTTGAGATGGACTTGGGGTTGATGCACTACTTTTTGGGATTAGAGTTGTGGCAGAAAGAGGGAGAGATTTTCCTTGGACAAGGGAAGTACTTAATTGATATCTTGAAGCAATACAGAATGGAGAATTGTAAGCCTATTTCAATGCCACTTGTGACCAATTGGAAGAAGATTGATGCTTCTAGTCCAGAGGTAGTGGACCCGACTTTATACAGATAGTTGATGGGCTCTCTTATGTATTTGGTCAGCACCAAGCCAGACATTTTTTTTGTAGTGAACTCACTCAGTTAGTTTATGGTGGAACCTAAACGTGTGCACTGGATAGCTGTGAAGCATGTTTTGAGATATCTTTGAGGCAAAATTGATTATGGGCTAAAGTATGTTCAACAAGATGGAGTGAAGCTCGAGGGGTTTACTGATGCAGATTGGGCAGGTTATACAGCTGATCGAAAGAGAACTTCAGGGTGCAGTTTCAGTTTGGGATTAGGAGTAATCTCTTGGTATAGTAGGAAATAGAAGTCAGTTGCACTGAGTTCTATAGAGGGGTATGTGCAAGTTAATGGTGGGCCAAAAAGTGGCAATGAAGAAAAAACACGTCTTTCATTGACTGAGAAAATGCGAAAAGAACATGTTGACTTTTTGTAGGCTCGGGTGTCACCGTACCAAACACCAAAGCTACTTTTACACATTGGATATCCGATACAAATTGGATATCCAATTTGTAAAAAGTATATATTAAACACTTCTGTCTCTTTTTTGAACTCATTTGGCTAAGAAGAACCCATAGGCGCATTGTTCATCCATTGTTCGCGTAATGGATATCCGATATAGGCTAAATTCAATTTGGAAAGGTAAGTTTATTTATTTTCATTTGATTTGATTCAATTTTGATTTAGATTTGAATAATTTCATATGGTTTTTGTTGATTTTTTTTTAAAATAGGGTTTTTGATTGAGTTTTTGTGAAAAAAATGAGTTTAGAATAAATTTTGATAAAAAAATGAATGTTTTTTGTGGATTTTTTTCACAATAGGGTTTTTGATTGAATTTTTATGAAAAAATTGAATTGAGAATGGATTTTGATAAAAAAATGAATGTTTTTTGTGGATTTTTTTTCAAAATAGGGTTTTTGATTGAATTTTTATGGAACAATTGAGTTCAAAATAGATTTTGATAAAAAAATGAATGTTTTTAATGGATTTAAGGTTGAGGGTGTATGGTTTAGGGTTGAGGGTATAAGGTATAGGGTTTAGGGTTGAGTGTAGTGCCCCTCCATTCTCACTTGGGATGTGTAGGTAATCTAGCTAAGGAATTTGAAGAGGAAGATGTAACAAGGACTTCTGATGGTACTTTTGTGGGTATGAGGTACATTTTTTTGCTATGATGCAACAATTTAATTGGGTAGCTTAGCTTACTTGTTGCTCATGATACTTCTTTTGTGACATTAAGGTTAGGATGATACACTATGGTTGAATTTAACTAGTTATGTTTATGTATAAATGTAGTAGTATATTGTGATGCAGTAGACTAGTAATTATTTCATGATGATATGATGTGATCAGTTTAGTTTAACAATCTTACTTTATACTTGATGTTGTAGTTGTTATTATAGCTTTGGTGAGGGGACAATGTAGCACCACTCATTTGTGAGTGCCCTACTAAGCTATGATTCCTTATCACGATGTGATGCATTTGTTTATATATATGTTGTACACAATCTTATTTGTATGCAGGAATTGTAGGAATAAAGTCTCGATTCCACCTACTTTGGCAAGACAGAGCGAGCATTAAATTATTCCAACGGGTATAATGTTGAAACAAAGATGGCAAGGAAGTCTCCCCATACCAAGTCTATCAACCCATCATGCTTCTAGTGGTATTGTGTAGTGTTTCATTTTATTGTCTAATTTTAGATTAATTATTTTTTAACTTTAATTAGGCATTATGGCCGCCAAGAATGAAAATACACAAATTCCACTAGTTGAAAATGAAAATCCACCAACTGAGAATCAAAATGTAGAAATTCCAAATGCTCCACCACCTCCGTAGCCATCAATTGAATAGTTAATTCATGAAAACTTGGAGCAATTGAGGGGCATTTGTGATGTTTATAGGAAAATTCCTCAATTATCCCATATGTTAACCACATTGATAGGAATAATTACAAATGTAGAAACCCTCTCCACCCAGCATAATGCATTTCATTCATGGCTAGAAACCATGAGGCAATATTATGCATGTGGAATGTCTTATGATGATGTGAAAGATCTCCAAATAACAAAATCCCAAATAGCCTCTTTATTTATTAACCCTAGCACTGTTTTGCCAGTTAATGTTAACAAGCCAAAACTTTCTATAAAATGGTGCATGCATAGGGGCATAGTAGATAACTTTTGGGATTGTTGGTGTATGGTTTTTGATAAACCACCCAACAATAATCTTGATGTACCTTTTTTACTTTATTAAAAAATTATATGCTGAGTTTTTGTTAGGGCATCATGTCAATTACTTTGACATTAAACCCTTCCAGGGCATTGGTAGAGGTATGCCTCAGGATTGGCCAAGGGAAGCTAGAGTAGTTAGGTGCCCACATGTTCCCTGTCCTCCCCTTCCTCTGCCACCTCTAGTATAACATCCAGATATTATGGAGGATGCAACCACACAAAATATCCAGGCCATTCACTCTTTGAGTGGTCTTTTGATTTCCCATGCTTCATCAGTAGCTCAACCGCTATCTGGTGATCTTGGCGATGGATCCAATGTTGCTGCATCATCCTCCTCAGGTCCACATATTTGTGTGCCACATATTTGCAATACGTGCCAACAAATATGTTTGGGTCCTATTGTACAGCCCCCTAAGCATCCATTAGACACTTCTGATTATGACATCTAGGATGTGGATATTATAGCAGATCACACGTAGGGGAGTAGAACACACCCTACAAAGTCCTCTCCTACTAGAGAGGAAGACATTGGAGTAGTTACACAGGTAACATATAAGGTGTAAATTCATAACTTGCATTTTTAAAAAAATGAATATTGATAAGAGATAGTATCAAGTACTAATATTTATTTACATGGTCTATTTAATAGTTAATGTCTGAGGAGGAGCTCACATAGGTGATGGATAGCACCCTTAGGGCCATTTCATTTGGCCTCAACATGCACACAGTATGTATTTTCTCACTCACTCATTTACAATTTTTTACTGTATATTTGCTTGTCATTTGAATTGTCAATAATGAAATTATATATTAACTTATATTTTTATCTTACTCTCTGCTTGTAGCAAACACCTAGTGCGAGTGAGGTGCAACGCTCTCCAGACTATGGAGGCACAGTGTTGGATAAGGGAAAGGTAATTGAACTCAAATTGATTGAATTAAAATTTATAAGATCTTTTATTGATTATGCATACATTGACATAGATTCATAGTTTCATATGTACTTGTCATTTTTATGTACAGACGGTTGTGAGCTATACATCACTATTGATAAGTGCCACAACACTTGAAGGAGTAGGTATTTGAATGCCTGAAGGAGGAGGTGTTGAAAAACCTCAAGGAGGAGCTATTGAGACACCTAAAGGAGATAAAAAAAAAAGATCAACCTAAAGAGATATGTGTTTATTTTATTTTGTGCTTGGTAAATATGTTCTTATTACTAAAAATTCTATGCTAACTTGGATCAATTTCATGTTTTTGTTCACATATATAGATTGATGTTACAAAATTTGGTTTGGTTAGTTCTTTAAGAGGGGTATATTCTAGGAATCCTGACCCTTCAAAGAGACGTATATTTTAGGTAATCAAGATTTCAATTTTAGAGTTCAATTATAATTCAATGTGTATTGATTTTTATGTTAATTATTCAATTTTAAATTATATAGTATATCTAATCTCAATTGTGGTTTGACTTTTTCTTGTGCAGCTACCTTCAGAGCCAACGAGTGCTTCAAAGAGGCTCCATTTTGATGATCCACCAGTAGTTTAGGATGAGATAGACATTTTGGCATGTAAATTTTGAATAGATACCGAGATGGCATATGCCACATATTGTAAAACTTTGTTTGAGTTGGCGTTGATGCCATTTTTGTATATGGACATACACTTGATTATTGGATAATTTGATATATATAGAAGTTGACAATCGAAATTTAGTTTCCTCATGTGCATGATTAAACTCTTTGAAGCAATGGTTAAATATCAATGTACAATAGCATAAAAAGAATGGTTAAATATTATGTAGTTTATATTCATATTGCTGATTACATTGCATTGCACATCTTTCAAACTCAAAGCATTATTTCACATTGCATAAGTAACAACTAGATACTCATATGAATAACCCTACAAATTTCATACATTTCAAATAATTCAATGGTCCTTAACTAAATTATTCATACAAATTTCTTAGATTTGGAATAATTCAATGAAAATCAGCCAAAACATTTAAACAAGATATTTAGATCTAAAACATTCACATATGATAAATAGATCTACACATATAAGTGGGTTGGAATAGAGTATTTAATTCAAATAACTCACTTGATGATTACAATTTTTTTGCTTCAATTGTTTGCTCATAACCAAGATTACAATGATCAATTTTTATTTTAGAAAAATAATGGGATGCTAAAATCCACTATTCTTGGCGTACAGATGCAACCTTTCTATGAAATTTCCCTCACAAATCCAAACAAGTTTCATCCTCCAAACTGGTGTAGGAGCACCTTAAGGTCTTTTGGAAGATCTTAGTGATTTTTGGCTTGTAGGTGGTTCTAGCCAACCACCAAGGGAATAAGGACTATGATATAAAGTCCCTAGGTTGTTTTCAAGAGTGTGTTAGGCTAGGTTTGGCTTAGAGTCTTGAACTTTATGAGTTCCTAGATAAATCTTGGCAATTTGAGCATTTTGGCAATGTTGCTTGGCAATTTGGCCTAAAAGTTGAAAAATGGCATTAATGTTGTTCTAAGTCTAACCCAAGGGTCCTAGCACATGGGAGAAAGGTATATAAGGTCATACAAACCCTAATACCTAGGTTGGAAGTTCATTTTCACGAATTGAGACTTGGAGAGCATTTTTGTGTGATTGGAATTCAACTTTTGAGTGCATTTTTGTGTTTGAGCCTTCATCTAGTCAAGAATGGATTGAAAGGACTAACCTGATGCTTTGAGTGTTTCATTTGTTTCATTTACTTACTGTACCTAGCATTAGATTAGTTATTTAGACCAACTGGTTAAGGTTTTGCAAGTTTTTGGGTTTTTGGACTCACTGCCGGTTTGGGCTAGTTTTGTGAATTATGAGTCCCACTTGAGTTCCCGTGGCTTTCTGATAGGGAGGGGTCAGAGGAATCAATCACAAATTCCTACTCTAAGGTCTTTCTTGCAAGACCTCCTTGGTTTTTTTCTTCACCACCTTAACCTATAGGTCCCTTCTCATGTTTAGGTACCCCTAGTTCTCCTGGCCAACCCCACTACCATCACCATTCAACCAACCAAGTCAATCTTGGTGCCATAGCTCTAACTCTTCCTTAGCCTTTAATCTGCCCTAAAGACTAACAATACCTCCAAAGATTGAACTTTGATTTGCAGGGGTGTGGAGGTGTTTCAATTCATTGCAATCCATCCAATTTTGGTTCTTGAGTATCCTCCTAGCTCCATTTCTTGGTTGCTTTCAACAAACCCTTGTTTAGGTCTTAAAAAGGCTACTAGCCTAAAAGCCCTAATTAGGTCTCCTTCTCCAAGAAAACTGGTTGACTCTCTCAATTTCTCCAAAGAACCCCCAATCTTTCTTTGAGGTTCTTGCTTCAAATGGACACCTCTCAAGGATTTTTGAGGTCTGGGGTCTTAACTGCCCGTACAACGCCTCCACTTAAAAATGGGCAAAAACTAGGGTTTTTAAGCCTTTTCTGGCTACTTTCAATCTGCTAGGTGTTTCTCACACCAGATGGACTGATGGAGTTTCCTCTTGAAAAAAAGGTCTTGGCAAGACTCACATCTACCTTCACAAAAAGGAAATTCAACAAAATTCAATCACCCCTGCAAGTTATGTGCTCTACACTCCTTGTCTTCCCTATCCAGACTCTTCTTGGCTCGGCTAGGGCAAGACTTTTCCAATAGCTCCTGTGCTCACACAAACCCTAAAACCTACCATATGTACACACATGGAGTCTATTCATTGTTCCCAAAGGGCCGTACAATTTGTACGGTGGGAAAGTGAACTAACACCCCATTTCTACAAAATTGTTTGGTTCAGACCAGCAATAGGGTTAAAGCAAACTATTTACAAACAATGATTGAAATCGAATAAAAAAGACTAAAAGATGGCTCACTAAGCTTGAAAAAACACTAAACTACATCCTCCATATAACACAGTAACAATTTCAATCCATTAAAGCTCTACTTTGAAGCAAAAATCAGTAATAACACACAAAAACACTATTTTTCTTTCAATTCACAAAACTTTCCCACAATACCAATACTTCCAACCCTGCTCTCAAGTCGAGGCACACCTTATATAGGGTTCCTCAATCAGTTATGCTCCCTTGGTTGAACATGTAAGTTATCATGTGGCAAAGTTGCAAAGTGTACCATTTTGCATCTTTTGCCAATTTTCTTGAAAACTAAGTAAAATGAGTTTTTAAACCCATTGACCCTTCCTCAACTTCTATCCTAAAGATCAACCACATCCCTAAACTATCTTTTCTACTCAATGGTCAACATGACCTTCATGATAAACATCAAAAACAAAAGAAATGCATCCTAGACTTCCTAAATGCCTAATGTTTCATAGGTGCTCCTGCACCACTTTCCTCTCATGGCCACTTGGAATAAAGTTGGGGACTGTGTAAATAATGTACATATAGGTTTAGGAGTCTCTTTTTGCAGGGGAAGTGAATAAACTATCAAGCACTAGGCGAGTGCAAGTGCATTCTGGCTAGTGGCTTGGAGAGGACAGCAGTAAAGAAAGCTGGTAAATGGATTGGTTTGTGCCAATCAAGAGCATGGGAGTGTGGGAACATGTATTCCAAACATGTGTGTGTAAGGAGGAGAGTTGAGGAGGTCATTGAAGCCCTCAAAGTTGGAAAAAGGAGCTAAAACCCTTGAAACCCTTGAAATTAGGGAGGTATGAGGACAGTCATATGAACGACCACTTGGGAGACCTTACACCTAGTAAATATTGAAGCCTAGGGTACCACTAGAAAGAATATCAAAAAATATTTTGGGGTTGTTAAGACCGTTTTTGAGAAAAGCCAAGAAAACGGGTTCTAGGAGGCCTAGTTGGGGCAAAAGGCTACAAGGCCTAAAATGGAGTTTTTCAAGAAAGCGATGGGAGAATGGTGAAAGAATCCAATGAGATGGATCAGTGAGGTGTCAAATCAAAAAAGAGACAGTAGAATAACCTTTCCTAGCCCCTAGAGTGGTTAGGACACTTTGGGTCAGTTTGGAGCCTAGGGAAGCCTAATGGCGAATTGAGAGTAATGGAGAAGAATTTGAAATTGGTGGAGAGTCTTATGAGGTGAGAGGGGTTTAGGAGAGATCCCTGAATAGGGTAGAGAGGAATACCCTAAGAAGACTAGAGAATAGGTCTTGGGAAGAGCAAGAGTTCTCTTGAAAGGTAAGTCTCCCCATCAAATTGGTAAAGGAAGAGGTAGAGACTCTAGAGGTGGACAACTCAGAGAAAGGAGAACAACTCATGTTAAGAAGGATTTCCCTTAAGAGTCCAAAGTGCTAAAAGGCAGCAATATTTGAAGTTCTATTTCTTGGAGACCATGATGCTTACAGACTCTCCGTCTAAGGCTATGGGATCGTGTTGGGACCATCTACAAAAACCTCTCTCAGTTTTTGCTATCTCAGAGGTGTTTTCCTATGGTGATGACTTTTCAGTGGAGGGAAAAGTTGTCAGATGCAAGCAGTGTAAAGTTGCAAAGTGGTGCAACTTTCACTCCACAGCACGTACGACCAAACGGACTATTCCAACACATCCAGATGGGTACGTTTACGCTAGGGATGTTCCTCTCTTGCACCCAAATACGCCGAATCACTTCGAGCTACCTTGGACCAATGATTTCCCTTAAGAGTCAAAAGTGCTAAAAGACAACAATCTTTGAAGGTCTATTTCTCAAAGACCGTGATGCTTATAGACTCTTTGTCTGAGGCTATGCGATCGTGTTGGGACCATCTATAAAAACCTCTCTTGTTTTTTACTATCTTGGAGGCGTTTTCCTGTGGTGATGACTTTTTAGTGGAGGGAAAAGTTGCCAAATGCAAGCAGTGTAAAGTTGCAAAGTGGTGCAACTTTCACTCTGCAGCTTGTATGACCAAATGACCGCTCCAAAGATGTCCGAATAAAATGCCTACGCTTAGGGATGGTCCTCTCTTGCACCCAAATTGCATTTAATCACTCGAGCTAAATTGGACCGACAATTTCCCTCTTTAAGAGTCCAAAGTACTAAAAGGCGCATCTTTGAAGGTCTATTTCAAAGACTCCGCGGGATGCTTTGGCTGCATTTCCATCCAAGGCTGGCGAGACTTGTTAGACCATCCGCAAAAACCTCTCTTTGTTTTTTCTATCTCGTATATGCTTTTGTGGTGATGACTTTTCAATGGAGGGAAAAAGTTGCCAAATGCAAGTAGTGTAAAGTTGCAAAGTGGTGCAAATTCTCGCCCTCGGCGGCCTCGTACACCAAATCCGGACCGCTCCAACATGCCGCCCTCAGATGGATAATGCTTATGCTAGGGATGGTCCTCTCTTGCACCCAAATATGTCGAAGCACTCTGAGCTACATTGGACCGACGATTTCCCTTAAAAGTCCAAAGTGCTAAAAGGCAACAACCTTTGAAGGTCTATTTCTTATAGACCGTGATGCTTACA